>QAOA01004878.1:623652-823903 GCA_003255065.1 Cercis canadensis
AGTTATATAAGTAGGGAAAAAAGAAAATAAAAAATTATGTAATAGATATTATTCTCCAACTACTGAGCGTAATATATTTATTTGAGTAAATAATTTTTTTTTGGTTATTAATTAAATATGTCAACTCATGATCATACATGAAAGGCAACTATAACTTTGATTCGATAGCAGTATGATTGAAAAAAGTATGAGCTTTTTGTATTTTTCAAAATTTAATTTTGTGAAAGTTACTTCATTCCCCCCTTTTTGTTAAGGAAATTAATCTCATTAAAATAAGAATTTTTTTTTTGAGTTAAAGATAAGTATAATTTAAACCTAATGCATGCTTAACGAAAACGTAAAACCTATAAGCTTTAGTGTTTAGACATCTAAAATCGAAAATTGTGTATTTTTTATTATTTAGGACAAACATAAACTAAAATAGTTATTTCCAGTGGTGGCATCATCTGAATTATTAAAAAGGAGCAACAAGTGGTATGTGGTAGGCAAGGGAATGCGAGGCCGAGGTGGCGAAGGTATGGGCCCTGCGGCCCAGGCAATTGAACTTTCCAAGTACGTAGAAACTAGAAAGACAAGGTCACATCGTTTGTGTGGTTGGTAGTTGTAAGAAGTGAACAGAAGAGTTCCACGTTGATTTCCCCAATCACTCATTCATTTTATGGCTTCCCTCATTTACAGCTACGTCCTCCATTCCTTAATTTATTTTTCTAAGCTCTATAGTGTATATAAATGAGGATGAGAGGGTGTTAAGTAGTAAAAATATTCATAACTGCTGTATACACATTAATCGAGATCGATAGATCATAGAATGGAGGTGGAGAGGGTGCAAGCCATTGCTAGCTTATCTTCAATCTCTAGAGTTATCCCAGCAGATTTCGTAAGGCCAGAGACAGAGCAACCCGGAATAACTACGTTTCATGGAGCTGTCCCTGATATTCCCATCATTGACCTTAGCGAAGCAGATGAAGAAAAACTGGTAAAGTTAATTGGCAATGCTAGCCAAGAATGGGGTATGTTCCAGGTTGTTAACCATGGAATACCCAATGAGGTAGTGAAAAAGTTGCAGAGTGCTGGGAAAGAGTTCTTTGAACTCCCCCAGCAAGAGAAGGAGAAGTATGCTAAGCCACCAGATGCAAAGGACGTTGAAGGTTATGGAACAAAGCTCCAAAAAGATGTGCAAGCAAAGAAATCCTGGGTCGACCATCTTTTCCACAGGATATGGCCTCCTTCACGCATCAACTACAACTTCTGGCCTAACAACCCACCTTGTTATAGGTAAATTAGTTACAACATATATATATATATTTATATATTTTCTTTGATTTATTTATTTAATTAATTGCAAATGCAAATGCAAATGCAAATGCAGGGAGGCTAACGAAGAGTACGTCAAGTATGTAGTTGAGGTGGCCGACAAGGTATTTATGTGCTTGTCTTTGGGGTTAGGGCTGGAAGGGCATGCAATGAAAGAGGCATTGGGTGGAGAGCAACTAGAATACATGATGAAAATTAATTATTATCCACCGTGTCCTCGCCCTGATCTCGCACTTGGAGTCGCTCCCCACACTGATCTTAGCTCCCTCACCATTCTTGTTCCCAATGAGGTTCCTGGACTCCAAGTTCTCAAGGATGACCATTGGATTGACGCCAAGTATATCCCCAATGCTTTGATCATTCACATCGGTGATCAGGTTCAGGTACCTTATTATCCTATATATATCCTTCTAACCTAAAATCTGATTATCTCTGCTATAACAGGGAAACATCATATTTCCTTTTTTACTTATTTGTGATTTTTGAGAAAGCGCGCCTCAATCTTTCAATTTCCTCTAGTTTTAGGCTTCTCTATCTATGTACACGTGTATATAGATGCCTCCTAAAGTGATAGTTTTACATTACCTCTTTCTTGTTAAGGAGATTATGACCAAATTCACTAAATTAAAATTAAAATTTAATACTATTTAAATTATTTTTAGCACTTTTTCCTTATTTCTCACCAGAACCTCTAGTACTATTGCTTCATGGACAGTCATATGTGTGTATATCTGATACTCAGAAAAGGACAGGCCCATGGAATTAAGAAAAGGACAGCGGGTTTTCTGTGGGACGACGGGGATGTTACTTTCTTTCGCTTGCAGGTTGCAATTTGTAACTTATAGTCTTGGAGTTTTTTTATGATATCAAATGGATTTTATTTTTTTGGTAATATACAAGAGAAATATAAGAAAACACTTACTCCTAGCAAATTAAGCTAACAGTGGCAAACTAATCAGGTCCAGAGCCGTGAGTGGATATCAAAGGGGTATGAACAAGAATAAAGTACACCCACATATATATGGTCCATTATCGTTCCTATTTTCCAAAATTATATTTTTGAGATGAACTTGTAAAAATTTTAGGCTTAGAATCAAAATAAACACACCTAATGTCTCATTTTTATCACTGTGTCCTGCATCTCTTTAATGCCACAACTGTCTAGTTTACTTTTTTTTTTTTGAATAAATTTTCTATTCATTAATTTGTCTCATAATTAATTAGATTTATTAAAACTCTCTTTATATACCTTTAAATTTTGTCTAAACTTTCTCTTTTCATTTTCACTCAAGCACACCTAACGACAAAATTTCTGTCGCTTGCATTTAATTCAATATATGCATTGGCAGATACTGAGCAACGGCAAATACAAGAGCGTTCTCCATAGAACGACGGTAAGTAAGGAAAGGGCAAGGATGTCATGGCCAGTGTTCTTGGAGCCACCGGCGGAGTGGGTTGTTGGACCCTTCCCTCAGCTGGTCACGGAGGAGAACCCTCCCAAGTACAAGGCCAAGAAATTTAAAGACTATGCCTATTGTAAACTTAACAAGCTACCCCAGTGATTCTATTTCTTCACTCCTACTACTAAGTGATTTTAGATATGCCTAGTTTTGTTCTTTGTTCTGAATTTCTTAATTTGCTCATCTTTTGGGTCTGTCATTTCTACCGAACTTTTTTTTTTTTTTTTGTTTCTTGAACTTGTAAGAGAGCTTTGCCTCTGTAATTGTGATTAATAAGATCGTATTTTATTTTAAATTTGTTATTTTTTATTATGAGTCTTAATTTAATTTATACTAATTTACTTAAGTTTTATATTTAGATGACTCAAATCTAATTGAAGAATTCTCTAGTGTAAAAAATAGTAAACAATTAAGTGAAAACGGTCCTATTTATTTATTTAAATTAGAATACCTGTGTTCCCACCGGCAACTAGTTGTACCACCCACACCCACACCCACACCCACACCCACTACAGTTGAGATTTTTCTTGGTTCTTTTACCTGCCCCTCTAAATCCTCACTTCATTAATAGTCATCCGTGATGGCGGTCAAAAAGTCAAACTCCTTCATTCCCCGCCCCTCACCGTCGGTTTCGTCCCCCTGGCGGACTTTCCGGAATCGCCGCTTCGTCATTGCCCTTATTAGTTCATTACTATTTTTTCAGTAAACAATAATTTTAAATTTTAAATTTAATCCAATCCGAAACGCTTCCACTCACTGCGCTCTTTTATTTGTCTGTTTATAGCTTTTCGACTAAAATAAATAAATAAATACCAGGGGCGATTTTCGCGGCGAGCCACCACCGCATTGTTTAGCTGTTAAGTAACGCTGCACTTGAGCTTGGTGCTCTTCAGCAATGTCTATGATCATTCGTTGATCCGCGGATCGCATTGGTGCCATGCATCCTTTTTGCTGCGTTTATAAGGACCATACCGAAACGAATCGGAGCGCTCCGACCCTAACCACTTCTGAACTGCACCGCATGTCAGGCTCAACGCCGTCGTCCCTCCGATCTCTGTCTACCCGCAGCCATGTTCGCAGTGGATCATCGGCGTCTTACTCTTCTTTCCTTCGCGACCATCACCATAGCTGCCCTCTCCACACCTTCAATGATCATCGCTCTTCCTTTATGGTCCAACGTTCCGCTTCCGCAAAATTCTCTCGCCAAAACACCTATCACTCCATGGCGGATCACCGAGAGGTCATAATCAACGACATTGTTGGGAATGGAATCTCCGGAATCTTGTATAAGTGGGTCAATTACGGCCGAGGTTGGCGTCCTCGGTGGTTCGTGCTCCACGACGGTGTTCTTTCTTACTACAAAATCCACGGTCCTGATAAGATTGTGCTCAATTACGAAGTCGAAAGAGGATCCATGGTCATTGGCGAAGAGTCCTTGCGCCGCATTGCTAGTCATCGCGACAGCCCATCTCGCCACCGCAAACCCGTCGGCCAAATCCACCTCATGGTCGTTCCCGATTTCACTTTTCCATTAACCAACTTGAATTGGATTCAAGGTATTTCAATTTCATAATAATGTGGCAAATTGTCAATGTTGCATGCAAATTTATGTAGGTCTGTTCCATACGGGAGAATAAATCAGATGAGAGGAGGTTTTCTATATATACGGGGACGAAGAAGAGGCTGCATTTGAGGGCGGAAAGTAGGGAGGACAGGGCAGCGTGGATGGAGGCATTGCAGGCAGTGAAGGATATGTTTCCTCGCCTGTCCAACACAGAGATTGTAGTTCCTGCGGAGTCTGTGGTGATTTCCACGGAGAAGTTAAGGCAGCGCCTTTTAGAGGAAGGTGTGAGTGAGGCTGCTATTCAGGACAGTGAGCACATTATGAGAAGCGAGCTATCCGAGATGCATAAGCATATTGTGGTCCTCAAGCACAAGCAGTTGCTACTTATGGACACATTACGCCATTTAGAGGTATTGTGTCCATAAATTGACATGAATCTATCTATTATTAACGAAGAAAAAAAAAGGATATACCTTTCTTTTGTCTGTCACCGAACAATGCTTCAAATGACCTAACATATTAACTCCATCTTGATTGTTTGTTTTGGGAGGTCCTGCTGAATAATTATGTTATTGACAAGGATTTGATTAGCAAAATAACATAATTTTTTCTAAGTGAAATTCTAAAGGCGAAGTCCATCTATAGGTTTAAAAACCTACTCTGCTATATTCCTTTCAACGCAATATGTAAGAACAAAACAAAAATGTGATTCTACTCTTCAATCTACAATTTGCTTTGAAGATTATTTGATCGATCATATACTTATTTTTTTATCAAATTTGCTTCTACCAACTGCATTTTCTAGACAGAGAAGGTTGACTTGGAGAACACACTCGTTCATGAAAGCCGAACGCAATCAAAGCCGGAAGGAGGTTCCTTTAGATCAACAAATGAAAAATATAGTGGTAAACATTTCCTCTCCTTACTTCTTCTCTATTTTAAAGGGCAATTGAGTGGCGTGCTTCTGGTCGAGGAAATCATAGTAAATGCTCCATTCTACCTTTCTTTAAGGCACTATAAGGGTTTCATTGAGTGAAATAACATGGTACATAAGTCAAACCGTTTGAACTCTCTATGTTGGCGGGATAGCTTTCATATAGACACTGTGGCTGCTCTGTTCTACAGGAGAGATTTTCAGCTACCTACACTGTGGCTACTCTTAAATCTTAACTTTATATCATGCTATATGTCATTGACTCCTTCCTCTGTTATCCATGGTATTGCCTAGTTTGTGATTACTTTTGCTTCCCATTTACGAACATGCGGTTTTCTCCCACATGCAATGACTTTGAAAGGGGCTTAGTGTGATTTCAGGACCTGCTGTTTATGCTTCTACATAATATTACTTTCAAAAAGATACAAAGAGCAGATAAAAGAGATTATGTTTTTGTGTATTCTTTTGTGTTGTCTATTAACGTTCTAGGAGCAATTTTGCACATCCTTATTATTTTCACTGTTTTGAATTATCTCAGAGGGAAGTGCAAGTGACTCTTATGATGAGCATGACAGGCATGATCACTCTGATGATGATAATGATGCATTTTTTGATACAAGGGAAATTCTTTCATCAAGTTCTATGAGAAGTAGTGGATCTGATTGCCAGAGATCTCCGCTTGATTCTGAATATGAGGAAACTCCAAATTGTGAACATAATGTAGATAAATCCATTGGATCTGTTGGCTCTAACTATCCTCAAGTCAGGCGGCGAAAGAAATTGCCTGATCCTGTTGAGAAAGAGAATGGAGTCAGTCTCTGGTCAATAATAAAAGATAATATTGGGAAGGATCTTACTAAAGTTTGCCTTCCAGTTTACTTTAATGAGCCCCTCTCCTCATTACAGAAATGCTTTGAAGACTTAGAGTACAGTCACCTCCTAGATCGAGCATATGTATGGGGTAAAATGGTTAGTTCCTGTTTTAAAAAGTTTACTAGTTAATGGCATTATTCATTGGCAATTGTTTTAACCCAATGTTTCAGAAATTGTCTTGTAACCCTGTTCGTTTCTTTTTATTTTGATACATTATTTCTGACATCCTGATACATATGCACAGGGCAACAGTCTTATGAGGATCCTACATGTGGCTGCATTTGCAGTTTCAGGGTATGCATGTACTGATGGAAGAAGTTGCAAACCATTCAATCCATTATTGGGTGAGACATATGAAGCAGATTATCCTGACAAAGGCATTCGCTTTATCTCTGAGAAGGTATTGTATAATCTGGAAAAAGTTATTGACCTCAATTTATGCAGCTAGCTTCTTTCAGATGAGCACTGCATTTAAATGGTAATTGCATGCTCTATTTTAGTTATTTCAAAGTGGATATAGATGAAGTGAACAAAGTCTAAATCATTGCTGAGTGATTATACATAATATTTATGGACTAAATAACAGGCTATCGACAACAGTCTCGTAGTAGGTCAATATCCATGGGATTTAGTATGTAAGTTACCTGCTTCATAGAGGATATTTTCGTTCATTTTTTTCCTTCTGAAATATTAACCATTAATACGTATATGACATGTTGCACATACATATACCCGAGATAATAGCTTACTCTAAAGACAAAGCTCGAGCAATGTCTCTGTTGGATACCATGAGTAAGTCATTAAAAAGCCAATGTGTTAATTTATTGAATAATGTAAACTTTGCTTTCTTGTTTTTCTTTTCTCCCCCTGCCCCCTTCTTGTTATTTCTTAAATTGTGGGAAAGATGGAATGGAACTTGCATTCCTTTTTATGCTAATAAGCCTATGGGCATAATGGCATTTATATGATGCTAATAAATTTTTTCCAATGATCTTCATTTGTGGTTGGAAATAAAGTACTTACGCTGTTCATCTTGAGATAGGTCAGTCATCACCCCATGGTTGTTGCATGCCATTGTGAGGGCAATGGCTGGAAATTTTGGGGAGACAGCAATTTAAAAAGTAAATTTTGGGGTCGTTCAATTCAGCTTGATCCTGTTGGTGTATTGACTTTGGAGTTTGACGATGGAGAAGTTTTTCAGTGGAGTAAGGTATGGTTGACATTAGTAATACTTGCCAATCTCTTCAAGATGCCTGCTGATTTAGCTAATATTCTACATCAGGTAACGACATCCATTTACAACCTCATTTTAGGGAAACTCTACTGTGACCATTACGGTACAATGCGTATAGAGGGGAATCGTGAGTATTCATGTAAGATTAAATTCAAGGAGCAGTCCATCATTGATAGAAACCCTCATCAGGTGCCCTTTCTGTATCTTCTTTATTTTCTTTCTTTACTTATGTTTTTAAATGTGGGGGCTTATTTGTGGTTGAGAATGTGTTAGATTGATAAGTTTGTATTTATACTTTATTTATTGTTAGTTGTCAATACATTTGCATCAAATAGTTGAGGCTTCCCTGGATTACCAAGTCTAGTGATTTGAATCTCAACTGACATATGTCAATGACACACATTTTTTCATCTTCGCGCTGTAATCTGTCTGTTTATTTTCTTCTTGTTGCAATTATCTAAATGATCTATTCACACCCCCAGTTTCAGACTGATAAATGTCGAATTTATTATTTATTGTAGAGGTATAAGGTTATGATCTGAATTGCTTAATTCTTTCTGTTCTATAGGCATATTATATAACTTTGTCATGCTCTGTAATTAAAGTGCTGCTGCAGGTGCACGGTGTAGTCGCAGATAAGAAGGGTAGAACCATGGCAACTTTATTTGGGAAATGGGACGACAGCTTGCATTATATAACTGGTGACAGTTCTGGGAAAGGAAAGAGATCAGATGGGTCATCAAAACCACGTCTTCTATGGAAGCGGAGTGAGGCAACCGAGTACCAGACAAGATATAATCTTACGCAGTTTGCTATTACGCTAAATGAAATGACACCTGGACTTAAGGTGACTGTAGGAAAATGTTTTGCATATTTGTTTTCTTTTGACGTTTCTGCTTCAATGATCCTATACTTAAAAGCAATAGTCTATTATGGTTAGTTTTGACATTAGAGTTCAAAAACAGGAGAAGTTGCCACCGACAGATTCGAGGTTAAGACCAGATCAAAGGTGTTTGGAGAATGGAGAGTATGAAATGGCCAATGCTGAGAAGCTGCGTTTGGAACAGAGGCAGCGGCAGGTATTAATTTTGCTGCTGAAATACTTATATAATTAAGTGCATTTTGATGATTGTTCATTAACGAAACTGTTTCTTTGTTTGGCAGGCACGGAAGATGCAAGAGAAGGGTTGGAAGCCCAAGTGGTTTTCTAAGGAGAAAGGCAGTGATACTTACCGTTATGTTGGTGGATACTGGGAGGCTAGGGAAACGGGGAACTGGGAATCCTGCCCTGATGTCTTTGGCCAACTCCCAGCCGATACAGATTTTGACCACACTCCCTAAATTCCTAACACTTTTTTTCCCCCCTTCTTTTTCATCTTGATAAGGATATATTTACAGTTACTAGCTCAAGTATTTTGCCGGACAAGGTTACATGCTCGCTGAATCGAAGATAATTTAGGGGCGACAAGACATCAAGTGGCAGACATAGAGTACAGTACAGAGTTATTTTCAATAAAGTATCTACTCAACTCGAGGTGCATTTTTTTTTCGCACTTTATAATCTTACTCAGAATTGGGTTTTAGATGGAGTTGGAGAGACACATTTGTAATCAGAACATTATACTTGTTATTTTACAAAGACAGAGTTGATCATTTCGACATTCTGTTTCGGGGAAAAAGTTTGAATATCCGTTCTTATAGTAGTTGCAGTAATCCCTTAAAGTTTCTCTGTTTTGGGTCTCCTCGTATGGTATCATAATATAATGATGTTCAGGTGACTTATGTGTCTTGATTTTAAGCATCTCAAGTAGCTTTTACCAGAGTTATTGATTTTTCATTATCTTGTTGCTCGCTCTATAATTTTCATACAACGCAAGCAACATCATATCCCAACTTTGTTTAACCCGGTTGAGATAATTATGCCATGTTTTTCAAATGATTAAATAAAATAGAAGCATGATTCTCTGTCTTCTTGTGATTTTGAGATCAATAAAATAAGATGTGCATTTTGAAGGGAAAGAAGCTATTGGCTCAAATGGGTGTAAAGCTCGCTCAAGTTGGCTATGTTTAACATTTTTTCTGGTTTTTGGTTATGTGTATGGTTAAAGTTAGCACACCTTGCTTGACCACGTGTTTTTTACAACTCAGTTCCCTTCTTTGAATATATGGGTTATTAGTACTAAGTTTCACATCATTCTTGACCTGCATTAACATATAACAGAGAAAACATGGCCGTTAATAGATTCGTTATGAAGCTATTCCTAGGCTCAAAAGATGGGGCAGGGGTATACTGGCCCATAACACTAATAAAGTAATAACCCATGTGAGTATAAAACCCCGTTATGTAATGGGCAAATCTAAATTGTTGTATACTGAATTTGGTTGTTTGATGATTTGGATTCTTGTCTTCGAGGCCACCATATGGCCCAGGAATCATTGACCCAAAATAAAGACACAAGTTTTATTTTCTCGGCCGACACTTATTTACAGACCAACTGTCCAATTTTTCAACGCTTATTCGACCCAATAAAACCAATGGACCCAAAATGATGCAATTGTATTGTAAGATGAGTTCAAATTTGTCATTGCTAGCCTTTAAATTAAAATAAAAAATAATATATGACTTGACATGTGTACTATTTTTAACAAACACCCTTATTACTCTTTCTTTGCAAAAAGAAAAGGCAATAAGAGAAAAGGACATTATTATCAATATAACACTGTAGACGTTTTGTCTTGTGCGGGGTGCTTAGCTGCTTATACAGTCGGCTGCTTGAGTTTGACACAAACCATTATAAACCATGAGCAATGTGAAATTTTTTTCTTTTGTAGTTTTTGCATGAAATTTCATTCGCCATGGGTAACTGAGTAACGAAGGTTTGGAAGTGAAGGCAGTAACAAAATTCAGAGATCACCATTACTTTTCTCTCGTTTCTGCTTCTCAGAGGAAAAGAAGATGAGGAGGGCGAACTGATGTTTGCTTTTGCTAACCCCAATATGCAATTCTTGAAATTTGATTTCAGTACCATCCCAACATAACATGCTTTCCTGGACGTTAGTACGTGGTGTCCACTATCCCACTTGATTATAAATTTTAAAACTTCACACGTACATCATGAAGTTCCAAAGAAGGACGAGTTTGACAATGTATATATATAAAATAGGCAGCGTTGGGCTTTTGACTTGCATTGCATGGCTAGCTAGGCTACGAAGAAAATGTCTGTAATTGTGTGTTGTACATAGGAAAAACCATAGAAATGGTAAATAACGTACGTGAGTCATGAGACAATCGCATTCACATGTGAATGGATCCATATGAAAAATAAACTCTAGAATTCACAAAAATAGGTAGCGTCACTTCAAAAAAAAAGATGCTATGTTAGTCTAGTGACAAAGTTCACGTCGTATAGTGGAATTTGGAGAAAAAAAAAATTACAAAACCCAGGGAGGGAAGCGGCGGGGTATGTTGGTCATTAAAGTCAAAACAGCAAGATAGTAGCTGGGTCTGGGAGGTACACCCACTCGCGCCTCGCAATGTGGAAGACACCAGCAACGTTCCCTAGGCGTTAACATTTGGCGATCAACGCAGTCCCACGGACCCAGTCTCTCTCTGTCTTGAATTATTTATTTTTCCTTTTTCCCACTTACTGTTGCTTTCTCTCTCTGCTTCTGGTTTCTGTTTGTAGGATTCTCTCCCGTTCTTCAAAGCAACAGTAGCAGATATACCAGGATTCATATTATTATCCTGAGCACTAAGCAGTAAGCACTATGAAATCGAAAGCTGAACCTAGCTAGAATTTCGGCCGGAAATGTTGCCGTCGCTGCATTTCCCGGCGCTTTTCTGTCGTCGGTAGTGATTGCTCAACGGACCCAAAAAAAAATGCAAGAGACGCTGCTGACTCTTTCCGGGCAAGATATTACTCCCAACACCACAACCAACGCGGCAAAGAAGAAAAAATCTGAAGAAGAGAAAGGAATTGAGCTAGTGGTCCCCCCTCCCTGTCTGGTGGTCGGTCGGCCTCGAACCCAAGCTGGGTCACGGCGCGTGACGCCCACCGTCTCTACCTCCGCCTCCGCCACTGATAGCGTCAACTGCGCTGTAGAGAAAGCTCTCCCGAACGGAGACCTCTATACTGGTACATTGTTGGGAAATGTGCCGCATGGCACAGGGAAATACCTATGGTCGGATGGGTGTATGTATGAAGGTGAATGGAAGAAAGGTAAAGCCTGTGGCAAGGGTAAGTTCTCGTGGCCATCTGGAGCTACCTACGAGGGCGAATTCAAGTCGGGTAGAATGGACGGGTACGGTACATTCATCGGCATCGACGGCGACATGTACCGAGGATCGTGGGTGGCCGATCGGAAGCACGGGTTCGGCGAGAAGTGGTATGCAAATGGTGATGTTTACGAGGGATCGTGGAGGAGCAATTTGCAGGATGGGGAAGGTAGGTATGTGTGGAAGAATGGGAATGAGTACGTGGGTGAGTGGAAGAGTGGTGCGATCTCGGGGAAAGGGGTGTTGATGTGGGCAAATGGGAACCGATACGAAGGGTATTGGGAGAATGGTGTGCCCAAGGGGAAAGGAGTGTTTACTTGGTCAGACGGAAGCACCTCTGCTGGGAATTGGGGGAAAGAATTCAGGAACGAGGAGAAGAGCTTTCAGATGACGATGACGGCGACGGCGAGGAAGAGGTCGTCGGTGGATGGGTCCAGGAGTGTGAGTTTTCCACGGATTTGCATTTGGGAACTGGACGGAGAAGCTGGGGATATTACTTGTGATATCGTTGACAATGTGGAAGCGTCTATGTTTTACAGGGATGGTAGTGAATCTGAAAATGGAGGAGAAGCCCCTGCACAGTTTCACAAGAGTCCCTGTGGTTCAGCTGATGGCGATGTTAAGAAACCAGGTCAAATGATATCTAAGGGGCATAAGAATTATGATCTCATGCTTAATCTTCAACTGGGTATAAGGTATTTTTTCCCATTTTTCTTTTTTGATATCTAGTCTAGCTACATTGCTAACTTCAGCTATTTCATTTATGCTTCCACTTTCCAATTTTTGAGCATTGGTTTTTTTTTTCAGGTACACTGTTGGGAAGCACGCATCCGTGCTGCGAGAGCTGAGGCCTGGAGATTTCGATCCAAATGAGAAGTTCTGGACAAGATTTGCACCAGAAGGATCCAAGTTTACGCCTCCGCATCAGTCAGTGGACTTCAGGTGGAAAGATTACTGTCCCATGGTGTTCAGGTATTGATTAAGTATTTTCAGTAAATTTGCCTGCATTCATAATAATAATTATTATTTTTACTTTAATATTTGATTTCCAATTATGGAAAGCTAATTACGGCTATATCTTCGTGTTAACTTGTTTGTTGGGTATTTAGACATCTAAGGGAATTATTTGCAATAGATCCGGCGGATTACATGCTTGCTATATGTGGAAATGACACATTGAGAGAGATGTCTTCTCCTGGCAAAAGCGGAAGCTTCTTTTACCTTACTCAAGACGACCGATTTATTATCAAAACCGTGAAGAAATCCGAAGTCAAGGTTAGTTGCGTGCCACCCTCTACACTTGGTTTCAATCCAACATTAATTTTGATTTTGATAACAACATATTTAGAGAACAAGATAATACCAAAATGAACCTTCAAAATGGCAAATTTCACTTTAAGAATGTATTCTTCTGGGTATTCCATAATTGGTTGGTGATCATATATATCAGGTACTAATCAGGATGCTTCCCAGTTACTACCAACATGTTTATCAGTACAAGAATTCCATGGTAACAAAATTCCTTGGCGTTCATTGTGTCAAGCCCATTGGTGGGCAGAAGGTATAGTTTTAATCATGGATTTTGCAGTAACTTGATTGTCTAAATGGTTATCACAATTTAATGAATACCTGAAAATTGCTATGGAAAATCAGACCCGGTTTATTGTCATGGGCAATGTATTTTGTTCGGAGTATCGGATTCATAAGCGGTTCGACCTCAAAGGTTCTTCTTATGGTCGTATAACGGATAAGCCCCGGCAGGAGATTGATGAGACTACCACTCTCAAAGACCTCGATCTTAATTATGTCTTTCGCCTGGAACAGTCTTGGTTTCAAGAGCTTAAATGGTACTCATTTGCCCACTTGCATATTCCTTGTGCTTTTAGCAATCTTTCTTCTGTTCTTAAGAGTTGTTTTTGTGTAATGGCTTCTGCTTAGGCAACTTGATAGAGACTGTGAATTCCTTGAAGCAGAGGGAATCATGGATTACAGTCTACTGATTGGTCTTCATTTTCGTGATGATTACTCACTTGATGAAATGAAAACTTCACCATATGATTTGCGTTCAGGTATGCCTTCTTACTTTTTGGTTCCATGCTTCATTTGCTATGAATTGATTGAACTATCCAAGAAAAATAAAATGTAAAATAATCATCCTAAATTGTGGTTTTATCAGGCAAGAGGAATATGCATCATGATGAGATGCAGGATATGAAGTGGATACCCATAGGCCGGTATGTCTGTTTCTCTGCATCCTTATCTGTTTGTTTTCTTGTTCCAAGTTTAGAATAAATTGCTGTGGAGTTAAATGAACCGTTTCAACATTGTTTATTCCCCTATTAATCATTTGTCATTTATATCGCCAAAGAAGAAAATGCCTGTGGATGTGGAAATCCTTATGCACAAATGCCATACGTCCTTTATTAAAATTAAAGGGTTAAAATGTTATTTTAATTCCAAACCATACTAGTAAAAATCAAGTCAAATAGGAGTATCTAGACTTGTGAATTATGTAACAATTCTCATTTGTTAGATTATGCTACTACGTGATTTAATAGGGCTATAACATTTGTCTCTGTCAACAATCTCTTGGTTTGGGCCCATTTCTGGTACTTCCTTTTTCTTTTATCCATGTGCCACGTTCTTAAGCCATAGTGCATATGGACCCAGGTATTCAACAATGAGAAGCAAAATCCTTACCTTTTAAACTATCAATGTGGCGCATTCCCATGCTAATAGTCAAGACAGACAGACCACAGTTCATGAACAAACAAAAGAATGGTCGGTATGTTACCAAAAAAAAAAAAAAAAAAATAATGGTCGGTGGATGAGCATTATCTTGCTATTTCCTAGTCTTATCTCCATAATTTGAATACGGCAGTAAGCTATATAGTGATCTCTCTTTATGAATATGACCTTGTTGGTTGAGAGGCACCGAAAATGATTTGAGTGTTCATGGCAAAATTGGAGGCAGTTTTGCTGATAATACATGCTGGTAGGGTCATTTTTTATCTTGTTGACAAGGCAAAGCTATCTTTGTTAGCCAAATGTTCAAATTCCTATCACGGATAGAGCTAACTGATGGAGCAGTGATAGGTTCTAGAACTTGTAAGTTTAGGAGATAATTTGTCCCATCACATATGATATATGTTTTTATTCTATGTTGAATTTTTCACATATGCATGTAATTTTTACCCCAAAAGATTATATATGGGTTTGCACTTTGTTGCCTAGAGCAAAGTAGAGGAAACTAATAATTACTTATAACAAGGTTAGCCTATAAATTTTAGTAATTTGGTTTCTTTTTGGCCCCCCTTCATGATAGTATAGGTGGTTTAAATCGTAATTTATGAAAATACTTTTGATTGGAATTCTCACTTTGTCTATAAATTGTGGTCTTTCTTTCCAGGGTAGCAAGCTTTGGTTTAAAAACTGATTCTCTTTTTTTTTTTTCCCAAAAAAAATATATTCCTTGGCTTGACTCTTTAATATATATATATATATATATATATATTTTGGCAGGGGACCTCTAATCCGGTTGGGAACTAACATGCCTGCCAGAGCTGAGCGAATGTGTAAGGGTGGATTGGATCAGCACACAGGGAGTGGAAGTAGCAATTCAACCCCTTCGGAGGGTAGTGGTGAGATCTTTGACGTAATCCTCTACTTTGGTATCATTGACATTCTCCAAGATTATGATATTAGCAAAAAGCTAGAACATGCATACAAGTCACTACAAGTGGATCCCACTTCTATCTCAGCCGTTGATCCCAAGCTATACTCCAAAAGGTTTAGAGATTTCATACACAGAATCTTTGTAGAGGACAAATAATGTGCTAGGAAAGAACGAGACTATTGAAGTTGAACCGCTGCCATCCTTGGCATGCTCAAGGTGACACCTCTTAGCACTTGCAGCAGAACGCCCCTGGACAATAAATATCTCATATCTGCTAGTGCTAACATAGGGTGTTCCAAGATTGGAGGTGTTGTTGATGGCTAAATTTTTCTCAGCCATTGCAAAACAGATGGTGATGGTGATGGTGAGGGGAGAGAGAAAAAGAGAGAAATGGATGGATGTCTTTTTTTGTTTAAAAAAAAAAATTTCTTGGGGAGGGTGATTCTTCATTGTAGCTTGAGCTTGTACATGTAAGGCATCACAGGGCATGTGATGAGATATTCTTTTTGATCTCTTTTGTTGTGGACGATTATGGGTTGTGGAGAGAAGGGTATATAGGGAAAAGAGAAATGCATATGGAAGAATTCAAATTGAGGAGGGAAGGGGAAAGGGAATGGGTGAGGGTGAATAACTGTACAGACGGTCAAAGACGGATAATAGAATTGAAGATACATTTTTGGTTGGCTTGCCACTAGAAAACAACAAAAGATGGTTTTGCCTGGTGAGCAAGAAAGAAAAGTTCCCCCGAGAGGGACCCCTCTGTTTCGTAGTCTTGCTATTCAAAATGGGGTTTTTCACTTTTGCAGTGAGTAAGCCCTAAAAAGAAGAGAAAAGCACAAGTAAGAAAGACGTGGGTGTTTCCTCGGCTCATGTTCTTTCTCTATCACTCTATATACCCAGTTTGAAAAAGTGGAATAACAATAATTCAGTGCTATGTCCTTTTTGCTTCTTTTGAACAATACCAAGATGCAAACAATATGAAAACGAAATTAAAATTTGGCTTGTAATGTGGACTGCCATCTCATACCTATCTTTCCATCTATACTCTTACAGACTCTAAAATAATGGAAGTAGACATACAAAGCAACACTCTTACTTCCTCCACTAACATGGAGAAGACGTGAGAAATGAAATTTTTTGAAAAAGAAAACAGTAAAGACTACTTTTACGGTGAATTTGTGAACTTGTGCTGGTGAAACTGAAACGGGTAACATGTATTACCAGCTTTATGGAATTGTTCTATGGCCCTAGTTTTAAGAAAACTTTGTTATAAACACCCTCTAAAATTATTCTACGGCCCATAACTGTAGGTTTTCAACCTCCCTTCCCTGCTTCCTTCTGATACTCTGTTTTACGTCTCAAACCGTCACCCACGCAGTTTAGTGTTATTGCAATACGACGTAACCTTCAATCTTCACCCTAGATTTTCTAACCCACATAATAAACGGTGTTTTTTAGTTGGAGCATGGCCATGGGTGCTCCCACTTTGTACAAGGATTGAAGGACCACCGTAAAATATTCCAAAAGTAAATAGGGATATTGATATAAAGAGAATGAAAGAATAGGCAAGCGGAACTGTTGTTGCCAAACGAGGCGAATATCTGCACTGTAGACTGAAGTGTAGACAGTAGTAGACTAGTGTGTATTGTGATGTGGCCTGTTCCGACACTTGTAGTGAACAATTCAAATAGTGATACCGAATTGGCAGGTCTTGTCTAGCTGGTTTCTTTGGTTTTTGTTTCTTGGGGAAAACTTTGATTTGATTTCACACATACCAAATTGATTGAAAAATTATGGTACACTTGTCTTAAAATGTTTACACCGTCTGAGAGAAAACAATTTTACATTTTTTGTCTTTGTCTTTTCACCTGCATTGTCATGCCCATGGCACTGCAACAATTTATTTATACATTTATGGTTCACATTCAACTATTTACAGGATTACAAAGTTCTATTAACATAGTAGTAATACCATTACCAACATCATATATTAATATAAGTTTCTTATAGAAGAATAATAATTTTACAAATTATATTTATAACTCTATATTGGGATTTGGAAGCACGTGCAATATGGATGAAGAGAGTAATTGACAAGACGGAGAAGACGTTGGAGTGAAGTAGGCAGGCAGAGGCGAGAAGACAGAAGCGTGAAGGGTGAGTAAGATGGTATCTATGAAACAAGTGGGCCTTGCCAAATGCCAAATGCCAAATGCTCATGTCCCACTCCCCTTCCCCTACGCTTTCTCTTTCTCTTTCTCTTCTGGGTTATCCTCTATCACTGATTCACTATATGCTCTTCTCTTCATTCACTCTTCACTCTTCCCTTCCACATGCCTAGTGCCCTCTCATACTCTTTTTATTTTATTTTTTTATTTTTTGGTGCTACTGCTGAAAACACTCTCCTACTCTCTACTTAGTAATATTAAACACATTTAAGATTTAATTGCGATATTATTAAGATTTTCAGCAAAATCAATGACTTCCGCACCACTCCTTCATTGGCCCGGTAGAGTAACGTAATTATCGGACAGATTTTCTTTTTCCTTTGTTGGGTGGATTTTTGGTCAGAAAGTAGTGCTTTAAGACAAAAACTATAATGATTTCGCTTTATGAATTCAGTTTAAAAATATTAAATAAGTGCTTAACCTCATGTCACATATAACATTCTCTATGGTCAATTTATGGTTTTTTTTTCCTTGTTTGCCGTGAAATTAATTTATGCTTTTCGATTGATGTAACATGCGCATCTACTTTAGAATTCACTGTTCACTGTGACTATTCCGCGGCCCAGCTTTTTGTAGGCTTCGTTCTCTGATAATTAATTGCAAAGGGCCTATTGGGCCTCACGGCCCGTTTTCGAATATGGGACTACTGATATCTTCTTACACATGCTCTACTAATACAGTCCGCAAATTGTCTAGCCCACTAACTCTTTTTGGGCTTAATCAGCAAAAGAAAAAGAAAAAGAGAGACAAAAATGAACGCGCAACAAAAACTATTGAGGGAGTGCTTTTGGAAGGGACACGTAACGCAACTTAATCCTAGTATGATGTGGGCCAGTTAATTCATGAACATGCCAAGTTTCCAACTTTCCAAGTTGTTATCTTGGATACTATTTGACTTTCATTTGTCACCAATTTTATTTTGTCTTTTTCCCCTCAGATTTCAACATTTTGAAGAAACGGCTCGCGTACCATAAACATAAACAGGTGTATTTTCAAACTGAAATCAAGACAAAATTTGAAACGGAAAACGACATAAATCAGAATCCCTACCACCACAACTCCTCTCAGTGGATATCATTAAATAAGGCTGAAATCGTGAGTTAGTAGAGTAGAAAAAAAAAGGAGCAACCATACAATCGGGATAACCACAAATCTGGGGATTTTATAAATAACCATCAGATTGCCGTTTTTCCTACAAAATAATAAGTGTTAAATAAAGCCGTCTCAATGATGGAACGTAATAAGAGTTCACATTTAACGCATTAAATTAAATAATAATCCATGTGATGTGATAATACTAACAACCCCAAATTTGGGCATTTAATAAAACATTAGATCATTCCCCATTTTATTCTAAGATCGGTTCAGACATATTAATTAATCACTGTTTGTTTTATTTGACAAAGGCAGGCAAGCAGGGACATATGCCAATCTCTTATTGGTGAGTGAACCAAACATGGGAGAAGGTTTGACTAGAAGATGTACGTGACAGTAAAAGAGTGCAGGGAGCTGCGCTCGCTTGAGAATGCCATGCCTTAACAATAATAAATGCTCCCACCTCATGACCCAAAGGAAACAACGCGGTACATGTACTGACCGCAAAAAAGGAAAACAGAGCCAAATAGTTGCAGAATCCCCGCCATGTCTGAAGTGAACTTTCACTCCACTGGTGGAACATCCCAACCAATCCAAATAAGTTAACCAATACTAGATAAGACGAACCGCATACTAAAATACTACATAGTACAATTTGATTCTCAGCTTTGTTTCATTTTCATAATTTCATCACATGTTGCATTGATATCGGGGCGGGAATGGGCTGTGAATCGGAGACTGCTCAATCGCCGGAGCTACTCCAAATGGCTTCTGACTCTTCTCCTTCATCAGCCGAATCCAGCTTTCGAGAACTCGACGATGCCTTCCTACAGGTTCATCTCTCTCTCTTCCACTATTTCTCACTTTTATTTACTGTTTAATAAATTGTTCAACTCTGCCAACTGATTACTGTTGATTGCTTATTAGTGAAATCTTGAAAGGTTTCAGAGTTAAGGGAAGAGTAGATTCTGCATCCTCTGTCCATTTGAGATAGTAGATACTTATTTTTTTTTTTTTTTTGGTTTTTTATTTATCTAAATTAAAATTTGTTACCATTACTTACCGTTGATTATAAGGCTAGATTGCTTGGTTCTTCTTCTCATGAAACCTTAGCTAAATATTTCCAGTTTACATCAAATGCCATATTATAAGTGTTTTCTACTTTTACAGACACAAACAAGAATTTGGCTAGGGGAAGTATTGCAGATAAGACTGGATGAGCAGCTTATTATATCTGAATTGCTTGCTGATGGAGAATTGCTGTATGTTCCTCTCTTGTACTGTCTTGTTCTTACTATGTTGATAATTTAAGTTTCAATGCCCTGATGAAAATTAAATGCGCTGCTTGGTATGAGTGGAAATGATAGTATATCTAACCATGCTTCGTGTCTAAATACATTGTTATTTTTCATCCTTTCTTCCTCCAATCCTTCTATTTCCACTATACCAAGCCCACTCTAACTTGAGATAATTGAACAAGAAATTTCGCGGTTGGCCTTTTACATTGTTCTATATCTAACTAGAGTTTCATTGATTTATAGGTTTCAAGTTTCAAAAGTTGTGTGGATATTGCTATTGACAAAACATACGGAGTTAAGACATATAAAAGCATACAAAAATCAGCCATTCGCTTCTAAGAAAAACAGTGGGAGATACAGGCCTTATTCTAATGTTGATTCATTTCTCAAGGTAAATTATTTGCTGATTTGCGTCTCTTTTCCTTTGACTATATCAAAGGAAGCAGAATTATATCTTGTAAATTAATCAAAACATACTTTTTAAATTGTAGATTTGCAAAATCTTGGGATTGACTGGCATTGACCTCTTCTCTCCGTCAGATGTTGTTGAGAAAAGAAACACTAGAAGAGTTTGTATGTGTATACGCTCATTCTCAAAAAACGCAAGGGCTAAAAATATAAATGTAAGGGAGTTATTCATAATATTCCTCGTAGTTAACTTGCACTTGTGTTTTATTACTAGTTCAAAGGTTCCTCCTAACATTTATAACAGGTTCCAGATTTTGACATTGTTACTTATACGGTAGCCATGCCCAAGGATATGGTTGGATGCATACGGAGAAACTTAGAGCTATCTCAAAGCAGCCTTGCAGGTTCTTCTAGTCACTACTTACAGAAGCATGGTGGAGGGAAATTCGGGCAGGTATGTGTCCTTGCTTTTACTTTTCAATTAACCTAAACTATTAAATTGCTACTGCATATTGACTGTGTCTTGAGCTTCTATCATTTCAATTTACTGCTTGTATTTAAGCTTAGTGCTTTTGTAGGATTACTTGGTTACAGCTTCCAGTAGAAACTACCATATTTATTCAGAAGAGTCTGATGGCTTTCCTGGTAATTTCTTGTACGATTATACATCTGAGATAAACTCCAATACAGAAGATTCAGTGTCTTCAATGGTTAAAAGTGTTTCTTGGTCTAAAGATTTAGATCAAGCGGATATTCAAAGCAGACAGAGAAATGAAACTTCTGAGCAGCAGTCTGGGATATGTTCAACTGAATCATTGCAATATCTTTGCTCTGAGAATGTGGAGCATTCTTGTAAATTGATTTGGTCATCGTCTCCTTCTTGTGGCAATTCATGGTCCGAGATTAGTGGTATGGTGTCTGATTTAGATGTTGGAGCCAAACTAGGCCAAGAAAATGGCCTACTGAGTATTAATTTCTCTGAGCATGATTTATTGGGAAATGATGCTTTGTTTATTGAGAATCGTATGAATGGCAAAACTCCAAGTGAAAGAGATGTGTCACTTCTAGTGGCAATTTCAAATTTGATTGGCCATGGAATAGATACCATTGACCCTGTTCTGTTTTATGAAGACAATAATACCTTCAATGCACATCAAAGTCCTAGTAGCTCTTATGGTTCAAACTCGACTCCTGGGTCTATTGAAACTGGTAGGAAACTTTTTGATGTTTGTGACAATATGGAAGTACCATGTGCAGCTGGCATAAGCTGTTTGTTAGGGGAAGCACTGAACTTGAGTAATGAATTTGATGCAGAAAATAATCTCTTGGAAGTTCAGTCTTTTGAATTACATAATAAGAATACTGATCCCTGGAACAAAATAATAGGACAATCTCAGGACATAATGAAATATAAGGCTACAACAGATGGTATCACTCTTGATGCAGTATCTTCACGTTCTGGCAAAGAACTTGAGGAAACTGAGCATTCCTTGTATTCTCCTGATAGTTATTTGTGCAGAACTACTCATTCGGGTCAAGCTCTATCTCATAACAATGGCATTTGCTTGATTCATATGAATTTGTTTCAAGGGTATGGTGAGAGGATGTCTGAAATTGATTCAAATGCTTTGGATAATGTTAGTTGCAACCAATTTGAAGAGTTGCTGTCATGTGAGTCCTGTTCTTCACCGGGCTTTTGTAAATGGGATCAGAAAGGCAAGTTTGCTTTAATATCAAATGGAGTTAATAATCATCATAGTTCTTCCTCATCTGACTCAAGTGAGGAAACTACTCTACGTATGCAACATAAAGCTTCTGATGTCTTGTCATCCAAGTTTATGTTGTCCTTTTTACCAAATGATGAAGAGGAGGTAGTTAGTGAAGCTGTTGATAAGTTGGACAGTAAGTGTCAACAGCAAAGCAATGATTGTCAGGGTGTTCCATCCAATGTAGGCGTAGATTATGATGCCAAAGGTCCAACTATTGGTGATGATGAGAATAATTTCCGAGATACTCAAGATATTGGTAACAGAGGTAAACAAGTACTAGATATAACAAAAGATGATGACCCTTCTTCCTACCATTATGTTGTGGGTCCTGCTCCTGCCAACTCTTATGAGGATGTACCTAATACTCAATCCTGCTTAACAAATGAATGCTCGGAACTTGAATACAATGATGGTCATCAAGCATGTCAATGCGATATGGATCCTATTTACCATGAAGTAAGATGTTTTGATACTCAAGCATGGTTTTATTAAGTCATTGTTGCAAGTATGGTGCTTATTCTTTCAATTTTATTTCTTTGTAGGAAGAAATAAAATCGGGAGATGAGGGTGTTGTGGCAATTGATGACTCAAATGAAACAGAAGAGGCAAGTATGGAAATACCAAACGACAGACCCCAGAAAAAGCTATTGCTAAAATCAGTCTTGGGTTGCACCGTTGCTTTTGGTTTGTTGTTCATGTTTTCGCACCTCAGGTTTGTATCTGGCACTAGTTACAGATATAAGGTTTTTCTGATTCTGATAGGCCTTGAGAGTTATTTTGCCTCCACTTTTATGGCAGGAGGAATGGCAGAGAAAAAGCTGGACAATCAAGTGTGGAATCTAGTCATACTAGCAATGACAACAATCTTCACAAATATTCATCAGAGAAAGTTCAGAGGAAAAGTAGAAGACAAGGGGTTTATCCCGCTGAAAAGCTTAAGTTAGGGTGATTGGGATTTGGTTGGCTATTAAAGATGATGAGGAAAACAAAATGAAGTTCGTGGATGTAACTGCGGGCTCTATTCCTAGAAACTTAAAAGTAGAAACTAATAGGCTCAAATCATTTTTCAGAAAAGAAAAAGTGTAACTCAAAATTTATCTCGCTCTATTTTCTTTTTCTACCTCTCCCCCCTACTCTCCAGTTCTTCTTTTAATTATTATTTGTATACAGGATGACGTATCCTAATAGGACATGGCGGAATATGTATTTACGACATTAAATATGTGAGCCTTACAAATCTTAGGTCCCACGTACAAAAAAAAAACACTTCCTTACTTGGATTGTAGGGTCCGAAATATTATATGGAGTATTTTGTATTTCCTAAAGCCGGTGATTGCTAAATCATTCATACTTTTTTTTTTTTTTTCTCTGTTCTTTTGTTGTTAGACAAATCATTTTCTAGAAAAAAATTATAAAACTTCTTATTTTTATGTGATTTTCTTTTTTCCGGTGGAAAAGAATAAAAAGAATTTCTGCTAATTTTACTCAATAATTATCTGTCCTAATTTGAAGACAAATAGAATTAAAAATAAAAGTGAAAAACAAAATTTTAATAGTTTGGAATTATTCATCTCCTTTGAAATATAGAATTATTTTCATATCATCTAGTCAATTAATTGAGTTATTTTTTTGAGAGTGTGTCTATCAAGATTTTGTGTACCCGTTTCCTTATTTTTTTCTCTCTCTTTTCATAGATTTTATTTTACTTATTCGTGTATTGCAAGAGTGTTAAATTAGTTAATTAATTAATTAAAAAAGAAAAGAAGTAATTAAACCTTCGGACCTCTCCACCTCCGCAAAGAAACGGCGTTTAGGCTTTTGTAAAGTTGGGCTGGGCTCTCTTATCCATGACAAAGATTCTATTGAGGCCTTTGAAAAGAAATTTAGAAAGAAAACAAATGCGAAAGAACTCAATTAGGGCCTAGGGCATGAACAAGGGCCACAAACTCTTGGAACCACACAAAAATCTCAATTGGGATGGGCTGGCTACAAAGTGTTAAGTGTGCACTGGTCCCACATCGCGTCCAAGTGTTTAAGCGGGCACCATAAGAAAATTGAAACGGAGCAAGGCCACCAGAGCTTCCAATGGCTGCAGAAATTTCTTCTCGGTCGCTACTCTTATCCATTAAAACTCAACTCCGGCACCGGCAGCAACAACACCAAGATCGACGAACCACAATTATAAGAAGAAGAACTAGCGGATTGCAATCATCATCATCACTTTCGCTTTCTATATCCAAAGCTTCCTTTCCTTCTCGCTCTGAAAATGGCGCTTTCTCCAACAACTCCCGCCACAAGAGGTTCAGAGTGTTTTGCCAGGTTACTGGCACGAAGTTACCATCCTTCTCCGACCTCGAATTTTCCGCCAAAGTAGGCCGGGATCGTCTTTCCAAGGTAAGACACTAAGACTAACACTAGAGAGCTGTTCTTGCTATTTCAGTAACAGTTGAGCTGAATTTAAGTTTAAATTAATTTCTAGTGAGAAGTCTGATATTCTGGTTTATGTTCCAGGTGCCTGTCTCTAATATCAGGAATTTCTCCATCATTGCACATATTGACCATGGAAAATCAACCTTAGCGGATAAGTTGCTTCAAGTGACTGGCACTGTACAGCAGCGAGAAATGAAGGATCAATTTCTCGATAACATGGATTTGGAGAGAGAAAGAGGCATTACAATTAAGCTACAGGTTTGTATTTCTCTCGGAATTCGTTATAATTTATGAATGCTATCTTGTTCTCGGCATTATTTAGTAAAACTTTTCTTTCTTTAACTTCTGATGGCCTCGTCAGATAGTATGTTCTATGCATTAACCAATCTTATGGTATTCACATCAGTTGTGTTTGGAAAACATCTGATGTTTTATTGAGGATACTCAGTAAAACCTAATATTGTGCTGAAAATTATGGAAAGTTTTCTGGTCTTCGGTAAATTAGATCATAGGCGCCTCTGACCATACTTGGAGTACGTTCATGAAAAACTGGAAAGAAATATTAAGAAAACTTTGACGAAATACAAGCTGTCAAAGTTACTTTGATTTTTGAGTTCTTCTTGCTCTACGACCATATGTTGGAGTCATTAAGTCATATCTGGTTTCTTGGATTGGGCATACATTATTCATCAGAATGACAGAAGTGGATTTCTGATAAATGGTTCAACTTTCTTTAACTTCTGATAAATTTTATGGTATAAGATGTTATTGATCGGGACTGAAATTTTGGTTATACGGTTCTGAGATACACTCTTTCTAGATTGGTGTCTTTATCTATTATAATTTTAAGTAGCTTTTTGAATTATAATCTTTGTGTAATGCTGGAGAAGATATTTAATGAATTTTTATCATGGTAGGCAGCTCGAATGCGTTATATATTTGAAAACGAACCCTATTGCTTAAATCTAATAGACACTCCAGGGCACGTTGACTTCTCTTATGAGGTATGTGATTGTAGTGCAACATACGTCCTGAATCCTAATTATTTCATATAATTATGGCTTTTCATCAATGTCTAGGTTTCTCGATCACTTGCTGCATGTGAGGGCGCTCTTCTTGTAGTAGATGCTTCTCAGGTAATCTCTGTAGTTCTTTTTTCCTCCATTTTTTTTCCCTGTCCATTCTGTTTCTATGGCATTTAGCATACCGAATTTTGCTGGACTTTGAATCATTGTTATGAAATCGATCTGATTCTAGTTTATAGACTTTACTATTGAGTGGTTTTAAATGTTACTGTACCTCGTACTGCTTTGTTACAAAAGTCTCTTTTCAAATCACAGGGAGTTGAAGCACAAACTCTCGCTAATGTTTATTTGGCCTTGGAGAACAACCTAGAAATTATCCCTGTAAGTAGGCCCCGGCCATTCTACTTGTAGCTTTTCTTATATTTCTCTGTTGTTTTAGTTTTTTAAGAAACTCCTAGTCATTTATTTCTATTATTTATAAACTTATTTGAAATTAATAAACTTAATGTGGATGGTCCTCCCTGTTTTCCTCTTATTTTGGGTTCTGGTCAGTTTCTCAACTTGTCACAGGGTATAATTTGATGAAATCTGTTTGGTGACAAAATGTTTTTATCTGTAACAGGTTTTGAACAAAATAGATCTTCCAGGTGCTGAACCAGAACGAGTTGTTAAGGAGATTGAAGAGGTATGTATGTCAACATACTCATTAAGACCTTTGATGACAGCGGACTCTTAAGTTTTCCACTTCACAGAGATCTATGATTCATCCCATTATAATTTGTTTCCTAAGATAACTAGTTATTTCTTTCTGACCACAGTAGACCCTGTGCTAAAACCTATACGACACCCTAATGTCTGACAACTTATATTTTTATTTCTAGCAATTGGAGTGGTTATAGTTATTTCCTACATTAGGATAATGAAAGTTTGAGAAATTTTTTTGGGTTAAACTGTGCTTCCATTCACGACCCTTGCATGTTCCTCTATTCTATATAGTGGAAGTCTTAAATCATGCGTATGATTTTTATAAAATAATTTCAAAGTTTAATTAATTTCTTTGTAGGTTGTTGGGTTAGATTGTAGCAATGCAATTCTCTGCTCTGCAAAGGTCAGTTCTTGTTCATTTACTTCCTGTGAATGTATGGCTTATTTTCCATGGTTACTTTACTTCAGACATATATAGGTAGTACATAATGAATTTATTTTCTTCTGTAGGAAGGTATAGGTATAACTGATATTCTAAATGCAATTGTTGCGAGAATTCCCCCACCTGCTGATACATCTGAAAGGCCACTGAGGGCTTTAATTTTTGATAGGTATGCTTACTTTTTATAGATATCATTAAACATCCATTTAATGACAAAGTAAAATATTATGCTGCCAATGGGCAACGAATGACATGGATTATCATGTGTAGATACCATTGTTTGTTACACTTAAGCCTGGCAAGGTCTCTCCAATCCATACAAGATGTCATGGACACATGAAAATATAGACTTGAATGACTCATTTGAGTTCAATGATCTTACTCTTATGTATATAAGGGGAAGTGCACTTACAGTTTAGCTAATTCTTTTGCTCAATATTTTTTTTTATGATATATGATGCAGCATTATCACTATTATTGCTTTGGCTGTTCTAGTGATGTATATTGCTTACAGCTATTTTCTCTGGAGCTGGCCTAATTTTTCCATTTTTAAAGTTGTTTTTTGTATATTTCTTTTTAGATGTGATGATCTCCATATATACATGCACAATTTATATCTACTTAAATTCTTTTTGGGGAGTGAGCATAATAGATTAAATCTCCCTAGCGTGTTGTGTTTACTAATATACTTTTTGCCTGTAATAACAGATTAGATTAAATCTCCCTATTGTGTTATATCTACATATATACGTGCAGAATATATATCTACTTAAATTTCTTTTTTGGGGGTGAGCATAATAGATTAAATCTCCCTAGAGTGTTATGACCACTTAGATACTTTTGTGTGTAATATTGATCCATCAAGTATTCACATATATATATTTTTCTTTGAATCTTGGTCCAGTTATTATGATCCATACAGGGGTGTTATTGTATATTTTCGAGTTGTAGATGGCTGTATAAAGAAAGGTGACAGAGTTTATTTTATGGCAAGCAGGAAGGTAAATTACTCTTCCTACTTCAGTCTCCTCCCGCTTCATTGTGACTGCATACATATTCAGATCAGTTCAAAGCTATGTATGCAATTGTTGAGATGGCTATTGTTTTCTCCTGAACCATGCGATTATTAAACTGCAGGATTATTTTGCTGATGAAATTGGAGTTTTGTCTCCCAATCAACAACAAGTTGAAGAATTGTATGCGGGTGAGGTAAAGTAATACTACTCAATGATTAAAGTATTAGGTCAATGTATCTCATATTTCTTCTAATATTTTGTCTCTTCTCTCCCCTGTCTCTTTCCATTTCCCATCCTATCTACGCACAAATGTGGCATGGAAAGAGAAAAATAACTTACTAAAGTGACATAGCATATATGAAGAGACACCATAAATGTCTTCAAATGTAGAATATGGCATCACACTGGTGTATTCTTGCCCTCTTTTTTGTGTCTGTGCATACTTGCATGATAATGCTGTTCTCAGTTAAATTTGTTCTCGAGTGATGTTACTACTCAAAGAATGATAAACGGAAACATTTGAGTCATTGATTTTTGATATTTTGTTTTGTTTTTTTTTTTTAACCCTAACAGGTGGGCTATCTTTCAGCATCTATAAGAACAGTAGCTGATGCCAGGGTGGGTGACACTATTACTCTCTATGGCAGAAAGGCGGAGAACTCACTCCCTGGATATGAGGAAGCCACTCCCATGGTGTTCTGTGGCCTATTTCCTGTTGATGCAGACCAGTAATGATCTCGTGTTTGCTCTCTTTTTTTCTTCCAGAACAAAAAGAATGAAGTTTGTATGCATTAATGTCTCAGGAATTAATCATTTTCGTCCATTTTATGGGCAGATTTCCTGAACTACGTGATGCACTTGAGAAGCTACAGCTTAATGATGCTGCACTGAAGGTGACCATATGATTGATGTGCTATAGAAAAGGAAATTACTGGCTTCCGGGACTTTTTTTGGGTGTTTTTTTAGGAAAAAAAAGGAGAGGGGGGGGTGGTTGGGTAAATAGAAAGGCACATAATTTGCACGTTTCTGTATACTGGCATCTGTTGGGTGTAACTTGCTATCTACTTCAAAGTTTTTCTTGTTTTAGATGAAATAGCTTTCTTCATCGGTTGATCTTTTTCTTTAAGATGTTTGATGATAAATTATTCATATTTCAACCTACATTTATGCATAAAGTTTCTTACGATGGAGAAGCATGCATGTCAAATCTGCTAGGCATAAAATTTTCTTGAATTTTACCAGGAGTAATCTTCATGCATAATTTCTTCTTGATTTCCAATGTATTGTCATATATTTACCAGCAATCTTAAGTTTGGAACCAAAAGACTTTTTCTTTCTATCCAATTTTTTTAGTCAAGCTTAACGTTAGTAGGTAATTACTTATCTGAAGAGTTCATTTTATTTTCTGGACTCCAGTTTGAACCTGAGACCTCAAGTGCCATGGGATTTGGCTTTAGATGTGGGTTTCTGGGTCTTCTCCACATGGAAATTGTTCAGGTTAGGATTTATCCAAGCGTCTTCTCATTGTTTGCTATATGGTATATCCCCTAGAAATATGGTTAGAAATGCTGATTGACTCTGGAAGCTTTGTATTACCTTTACAAATGCTTTAAATTACAGGAAAGACTCGAGAGAGAATACGACCTGAGTCTGATAACTACTGCTCCAAGTGTCGTTTACAGAGTGAACTGTGTAAATGGTGATACTGTAATTTCTTCTCAATCCTAAACTCACTTTTTATTTAATAGTTTCTAATGGTGAATTTTTCATGCAAATGGAATGTCCTCTATATTTTCTAAATAGATTTCATATTAATTTATTACTCTGTCAATCTCAATTTTGAAAGGTTGAATGCTCAAATCCATCTTTACTCCCTGAACCTGGAAACAGGAGGTCTATCGAGGAGCCATTTGTTAAGGTTGCTTCTTGTACTTATGACATTTATCATTCACTTGTTTAATATTGGAAGTGGTTGAAGCTTAATATATTATTCTTTGAGTACTGTAGAGTTATATATTATTTCATTTTGAAGTAATGTGTGCAGATTGAGATGCTTACACCAAAGGACTACATAGGTCCGATTATGGAACTGGCTCAAGATAGAAGAGGGAACTTCAAAGAGATGAAATATATTACTGAAAATAGAGCATCAATCACCTATGAATTACCACTAGCAGAGGTAATCTCCTGCGTTAATTTTTGTTAGCCTACCCTATCAAATCTTTATGTACCTCTGTCTGATTATATCATCTAAATCTTCTTGAATATCAATTTTGTAGATGGTTGGTGATTTCTTTGACCAATTAAAGTCAAGAAGTAAAGGTTATGCTAGCATGGAGTATACTTTTGTCGGGTAAATGTTGTTAAAGGCATAGTTTCTTGATAACAATAATCAAATGGGTTGTAGCTTCCATTCATTCATAAGATTGTAGTGATAGGCCAACAATCGAAACTAAATTGACACGCTCACACTTTTAAAAGGGTATAGAAGATTGTAAAAGCACTTCTCACTGTTGGCATGCATTTGTGACTGTTATCCTTTTCATGATATTACTTAATCGTAGAATATAATTTTGCGTATATCTTGTAGCACTATTCCTTTTCATGTAACCAAATATCATTCCACATTGATGGCCTTTCACTATACACGTTCTGATAATTAGCATCATTCAACTGTTTATCATTTTCAAAGCATTACTTTCTTGATTTGAACTGCAAAATAATTGTTTTAAGGTATATTTTAGGCTTAATTGCAATTTTGGTCCCTCTATTTTAACGACTTGAACGTTTTGGTCCTCCTTCTTTAAAAATGAACTATTGAGTCCCTCTATATTCATAAAATATACAAGTTTAGTCCATTTATCTTTAAGTCAAAATTCTTAGGTTTATTTCAAAATGTAAAGTTCTCTAATTCATAATCCCATTGTTCAGATTGAAGGGCTACATCTTGTGAACCTTCTCACTAAATTTGAGCTCGATCTAACGGTGAAACTCAGCCCAAAATACCAAAACCATAAGTTTTCATCTAACCAAAAATTTAGACTTATTCACCGTTAGATCGAGCTGAAATTTAATGGAAAGATTCACAAGACGTAGCTCTTCAATCTGAACAGTGAGATTATGAATCAGAGAACTTTACACCTTGAAATAAACCTAAGAATTTTGACTTAAAGATAAATGGACTAAACTCGTACATTTTATGAATATAGAGGGACTCAATAGTTCATTTTTAAAGAAGGAGGACCAAAACGTTCAAGTAGTTAAAATAGGGGGACCAAAATTGCAATTAAGCCTATATTTTATTGTGATGCATATGACTGATACATGAGCAGGTTGGCTTTGCAAGGAGTATTCTGTACTTTCTTAACACTTTATATTCTTTGATTCTCAGGTACAAAGAAAGTGATTTAATTAGACTTGACATACAGATAAATGGCGATCCAGTGGAACCATTGGCTACAATTGTTCACAAAGATAAGGTAATTTATTAATTTAGCTGAATTTATGCTCATTAATTTGTTATTTAAGTAGTCTGAAGTCTTATTAAGCATTCATTTCCTAAATGCAAGTGTTTATCTGCAATGTTTAAGCACAGCAAAAGAATAAAAGATACTCTATAAACTTGGAATATCTCAACCTACTGAATGAGAATTTTATGGTATCAGAATCAAAGGAGATATGGAAGACATGCTACATTACACATAAAATAGGGTTATTGAGAATGATTGATAAGACATGCTTGCTTTTTTTTAATAATTGAATGAGAAATGAAGGTTTTGAGATGCAAAATGAATTTTTATTAGATGCTATGTAAATTTGCTTCTGCACAGCCATGCTTCTTTTAAATTAGGCTATTCCTCTGGTTAAATTTGGCTGGATACCTTGTATAATGAAACTCAACGGGAGCTTAAATTTTCAGGCATATTCAGTGGGAAGGGCTTTGACTCAAAAGTTGAAGGAGCTTATACCTCGGCAAATGTTTAAAGTACCTATTCAAGTAAGATCTCTCTATTCTTTTCATGTATATAATTAAAAATAAAAATAAAAATAAAATCCCTATATTCTTACATTATGTACTACATCTTTCGCTCTGTCATTCACTTTCTCGTATTCTCCCTCTCTGTTATTGGTGGCCTTTCTGTCCCTCTCTGATGCAGCTTAGAAATTAGAATTCTGATGACAGTAGTCAGTAGCTTAATTGTAAAGGCATATTTTATTAACTTTTAATTTTCTCATCAATCTAATTGTTGCAACTTATGCCTGATATCTCTGTGCAGGCATGCATAGGTTCAAAAGTGATTGCTAGTGAAACTTTATCGGCAATAAGGAAGGATGTATTAGCCAAATGCTACGGTAAGATGAGAGGGATGCCTTGTAGCGCTCGGCATACACTTGTTCAAACATATTTTAAACATCATATTAATTTAATCTGGAGGCCCACATAACTTTTCGATCGTGATTCTATCTTTTTTCTGTTTGTTATGATAGGACTTCTTGTCCCCGTAAATTGAAAAAAAAAAAAAAATCTTTTCTTTGTAATTACGTAGAAAATAAAAAATGTCCTTATGTATAACAATTCTGTTCCTTATTATTTCAACTTCTTGTCCCATAGCAATTGCCTGGATTGCTCTCTTAACTATTTTTCTCTGCGGATATTATTGTTCTAGGCGGGGACATTTCAAGAAAGAAGAAATTGCTCAAGAAACAGGTACTAGCCGTTTTATCACGTGATGTNTGTCCTTATGTATAACAATTCTATTCCTTATTATTTCAACTTCTTGTCCCATAGCAATTGCCTGGATTGCTCTCTTAACTATTTTTCTCTGCGGATATTATTGTTCTAGGCGGGGACATTTCAAGAAAGAAGAAATTGCTCAAGAAACAGGTACTAGCCGTTTTATCACGTGATGTTTTATATTCTGTTATTTTTTAGGCTTCAAGATGGTTTTCAATCCATATTAATGATCCAGATGGTTTTCAATCCATATTAATGATCCATAGTTTATACCCAAAAAGATGATTAATTGATAGTTTCGTGTTTAAATTTAGTAGTGTTCTGCTGCGACAAAGATAAAGGTTTATTAGTTTGCAACTAAGGCGTGATCTCTGGGTTCATTGATATGCTTATCTATTTTTGGGGGAACCATTTATATGCGAGACAACTAAAGTTGCACATATGTCATCTAATGTTTTATTCTGAAATTTCACATTAGATTGCTCATAAATATTATCATCTTTCTCTAACCAGGCTGAAGGAAAGAAAAGGATGAAGGCAATTGGTAAAGTAGACGTACCTCAGGAAGCCTTCATGGCTGTTCTGAAACTTGAAAAGGAGGTAATATGATAATCTTTCCGTGTAGCATGTAAGTTGTCTGAAATTGTAAATTATATTGGCAAAAAATATATCAGGTGCATATAAGATGCCGTATTAGCGATTCAATCCCCTTCTAGTACCTTCTTTTTCAGTTGCATTTACTCTTTCACGACCCTTATCTCCGTTATAATATATAGTCGTAACTGCCTAGCAGAATTCATTCGTGTGGCGATCAAGGTGAAATTGATCTCAGTTCATGTAATGCCTTCGATTTTTCTCAAAGATGGCTATAATTAGTCATCACCCTCCCAGGAAATTTATCTTCCACGTTGCCATGATTTATTAGATGTGAAAATGGGTGGGTGTTATGTTTTTGCTTGTCAATTACAAGTTTACTACCTTGAGTCATTTGTTTCAAGTTGGTTAGTCAAATAAAAATATTTGCTACGATCAAAGGCGACATGCTAATATTTGCGATTGCAATACAACTTGAGATAGTGTTCGACGCGGGATGTAGGCAGAAAATATGGTTATCATGTTTGGCAGCGATGCTGATGGCCACATAACTGATGTGCGGAATCTTGAGAGAGAGCAATAATCGATCTAATAATTTCAAGAGTAATGTTTTAATTATTCATACTTGACACTTCGAAATATTAGATTCAACAATATTCTATAGTGGTAGGGAATCGTAAGTTATGTGTGATGAGTGAGTTAATATTATTCTAATTTCAAGGATAAGTATTGATATTGGGAAGTGTTTAAACACATTGAAAAGTCTCACTTAAAAACTGGATTAACTTTTAACATAACAAATAGGCGGGTGTGTAATTTTAAAAAATGCGAGGTGGAAAGTATTTATAACTCAAAATGTATTTTTCATTTTGTTTGGAAATAAGAACAGTATTTTTTTATTAAAGTGAAATGAATTTAACTTAAAAATAATAATTATAAGGATTACTGTGATAAGATGACATTGCCGCCCTGAGAAGTAAGCCTCTATTTTCTCATGTAATTAACATGTCCAGTGACAGATGGAAAAGGGAGTCAACAGGGCATTGGCTCTCATGTTCCAATTTTTTTAAAAAATTTTTAGAAAAATATTTAATATTTTCACATATTTGTAATTTAATCTTTTACTTTTATAATTTGAAAGTTATTTCGAATCCGTTACTGAGCATGTCAACAAGATTTTGTGCACGTGCATAAATTACAACAAGTCTAGCCTATCAGTGACTGGACGTGGGATAACAATTTTATTTTTTATACAACAAAAAAGTATAAAGTAACTATAAATATGTCAACAAATAAAGATCAAGCTATTTGGCAGCATTTGCTGCAGGACATCACCAAAACGAACTAACATTATTGAGCTTAGCAAGAATGGTACCTAAACCTAAAGCGCTTTATTTTCAGTCTGCATAACAAAGCTCAAGAGCGAATACTTAACATGGAGATATATTTTGCCATTGTGGACAGAGAGTCTTGCTCCAGACACGACCCAATAGCCGGGTATGTCTTCTGGTCCTCTAACCATCTCCGTTGTGTCAACAAACTTTTGAAGCTTAGGTGTGTGCACTGGTGCCGGCCGGCCAACAGAATGGGTGGTAGAGCCGATTGTGACATCACCTGGTTTTGGATGCCCTTTTTGTCCCTCTTTGGAAAAATATGCTAAAATGCCCCAAGACTTGCGGCTAAATTGGTTAAGGCTGGGAGAACTATCCCACTCGGTTGTCTTGTGCAGAGTAGCACCAATTACTTTTGAGAAGCGCAGGCGTAAAAACAGACACTTCTTTTCAACTTGTAACTGGGCTCCAGTCACAATGGAAACACTATCATCTGATTCAACCGGGGCAGTGCAAACATATGAGCAGCAGTTCCATTTCACTCTTTTATGGAAGCTACAATTGTAGGCGTCACACGACAAATAAGCGTTTGCATTATCTGAAAGGGGGAACGACTTTGGTAGAGAAGCCAAGTGCTGCAAGAGAATGGCCAACCGGTTGCTTCTTCTCCCTTCCAACTGAAATCTCAGGCCAATTACAGGTCTATTGCCCACATCAACCTGCCATTGAGGAAAAAAACGATCTACCAAGATTTAAAATCTAATAACACAACTATTAATGAGTGGAAAAAGGAAACAAGAGATGAAACATGGGAACCTATGCATGGAACATACCAAACAAACTTGCTGCTATGTAATGATTATAGGGATACACTACCATCAGAGGCTATACACCATATTAACGACAAAATTTCACATTTTTGAAAATTATATCCCAGCAGAGTTTTGGAAGTCTTGCAGATTACAAAACAAAAAGGATCAACAACTTACTGGAATTGTGTTAATGTAAAGCTTAGGACCTAAGACACTAAACCGTAGCCAGGTGTTTGCTTGATGCTTCCAATGAGAGCCAAGACGTATCTCATTAAGTACAGGGGCCCAGTGTCTCGGAAGCTGAAACTCAAAAAACTGATGGAGATCTTCAACCGGAGGTTTATCTGTTTCAGAAGCCATCAGCTAAAGTCACATTCTTGCAGATTTAGATTTTACAGTTTCACTGGAGACTGTAATATAATGCATACGAAAGTTCATATGTTTTGCAAGATAACATATTAAATCATTGCTTACAACGCAGATAGAGATTTATGGCATGGCTAACAAATCCACTTCCACGGATACTTTTCAAGAGGGACGTCAGAGGGAGAAGACACATTGAGATGACACCAGGTTCCAAGTCTATAGTATCTAACCATTCCCTATGGTGCAGATTTCCATCACTGCTTCCGCCCCTCCTATCGAATATGAAAACAGTATTCTGCAAACATACACAGAATTTACTAATGAATAATGATCATGGCAACTAGGATATTTAATTATTTAAAAAAGATGCATTGTTTGAAACATTTGCTGCAATACACATCAGGGATATAGGCACAAACGCATGAAATTTATTAACATAGCATGACAGAAATAGAATTTATTGATTCAAATAGACATCAAATGCCTATACTTGTGATGCTTATAATTACATTAAATATGATCTTTTTGGAGAGTATACAAACATAATAACGTGCTAAAAGGATAGAAAATCCCATGAACCATGACAAAGTAATTAAATAAATATGGGTACAGAATACAGATACTATATAAACATACCTCTTCCTTGTTACGTAAATCTTTAGAAGGCATGCAATCATTTTCTGCTGAATCCATATACCTCGTGTCGGCAGTATCTTTCAAAAGTTTTTGTAGATCAGTGGGTTGGAGGTGTGATGGATGATCTTGCCTCATATATAACACATCTTTCCCTCCCATGCTCACCCCAACTACAACATGTGTTCCAAACTGCTCTATAAACCTTGCATGAATCAGTAGAAACGACCTTATCAATAATCATTGTAAAGCCACATAGAACTTGGTAACGTCATAATAATAAGCCAACTTTAATATTGGTAAAAGAGCATTAGAAGAAAGACAAAGACGTTGGCAGGTCTTGATTGCATGGACAACTTGACTCTCAGAGAGAAGAGTGGGAGAGATTTTTGTTAATATATAAATGGAAATTTGGGATACGATCACTGGAAGGTTTTTCTATTCATTATACTAAGATTTTTCTATTAATGTTCTGGAGACTATCAATAGAAATACAATTAATTTAAAAAAAGACTTGAACTTGCATAAGTTTACAAACTTATTCCACTTCCTTCCACAATAGTTGAACATCCAACCAAAATTTTGTTAATTGGTAATGAATTGTTAATATTAAACAGAAAGACAGTGACTTTGCCCTTCTGCAACCAAAGACGAGAGATAAAATATGATATATGTAGTGGTTTTGATGTTGTTAAGGTGTGGAGTTGGAGGGCCTAACCTTGCCAAAGCCTCGGGGTCCCATGATGATGGAACTGCTTCTTTGACAAGATCATGGAGTTCCCCATGATACCTTTCTAATTCAATGGTATAGCGTTTCATGAACCAGCCATCATAAGCAAGAGATTTAATGGTGGCAAAATCTTTTACACAGCGATCAGATAACCCAAATGAAGCACAGAAATGGCCGGATGCAGTTTTGCCACCTAAGCACATTTCCTGGTTGAAGTGCTCCAACATCTGAAAGGAAAAACAAGGCAACAAAAATTAGCAACCTTTCTCTTGCTGCGTGACTCGCTAGGTGACTGTAATATCGTCTTCATTATATTCACACTCATACCAATTGCAAGGGGAGAACGTCTGAGTGGATCCTCAGTGATTCCCCTCTCATACATCTTATAGAGTTGGGGGTATCTGGGATTGAAACCCCACCTGGAATTTCCAGACGACGGCACTGTTGTTCATTGATTAGAATCAAACGCGAACCCCTCTTGCAGTTGCTAAAATTTATATCTTTGGTTATATCAAACCCTAAACCAATTGAATCAATCGCTTGCTGGGCTGCTCGTAAACGTAAATCCCCAGGAGCCATTACTCATTTGCAGCTCTAACTACCACAGAATAAGACTGGCACCAAACAATCAGATAAAGACTAGCTAGACTCGCTGTTGAGGAAGATTCTTGGAAATTTCCTAGAGTAAGTTAGTAATTTCTCTTCGTTTCACTTTGCTGAAGAGCAATCAGCAAAGAAGCAGAACCATCCCAGAATGTCAGTTTTATTGACCACAAATCGCCCGTTGACTATAAGATCTTTGAGAGATTCGGGCCATGGACATGTATAAGAAAAAAAAGGTTTAAATGGACTGGGAGTCTTATATTAGTTTTTTATAATTTTTTTTTTATTTTTTTGAGTGTTTATAATTTAAATTTTTTTTAATTAAATTATTATTTTTATTATAAATTATAAATTTTTTAATATAGTGTTCATATAATAAATAATTTATTTATATGACAATAAAAAAAATTAATGTGACATTAAAGTAATATATAAATTATCAAAATAAAAAAATAATATTATGATAATTTTGTTATTATATAAATATTAAATTAATAAATTTATAATTTAAGATAATAACATAAATTTAATTTAAAAAAATAAATTTTAAAAATTTTAAAAAAAAAATTATGAAAATATAATTAAAAATTCGTCAAATAAAAAAATAAACTACATTTAAACTTTAAAAAAAAAAAAGAGCCTTGGATAATTAATTATTAAAAACTTAACAAATTTCCCGTAGGTAAAAATATAAATATAAATGAGAATGCTGAAGCTGCTTCTTAGTTGACCTGACTTGGTCTTTCCTGAATTACTCTCGTTATGTCTGTTCCTTTGTTGGATCGTCAGTGTCCGTGTTATGCCATAGATGTTGTCAGAAAGCTTGCGAGGAAGAGTGGCTGCTTGAATTTCATTGGTCAGGTGACGTTAAAAGGGTGGTGATAACAGAGTGAAATAGGAAAATGTCAGCGACGGCCTTGGACGCAGACATGAACTCCATTGGCTTGGGATACGATATCTCCAGCGATATCAGTCTCAGATTCTGTAAAAACTTCTCTTTCGACTCTACATTGATTGCTATAGACGATGACGAGGTTCGTGAAATTGAGCTCCCCGGCGGTATTTCAATCCCAAATGTTCCCAAATCGATAAAATGCTATAAAGGGGAGCACCTGAGGTATTGCTCCGATGTCCTCACTTTTGATCAGGTATCTTTTGGTTACGGGGAGTTTTTAACTGTAATTTCGGATACCAAATTAGTTGAGTTTTGTGTAGGGTCTGTAATAGTATTCAAGTTTCAGTTTTCACTCCTTCGCCGGATTATCATGTATCAGTTAGCTGAGTCGATTGAACTGATGGAGAATAAATTCTTGCTATTTCTTTGGTCCGAATATGTTGTAATCGGTTTATATTTTGAAAGATTTTCAAATGCATAGGTGATAGTGTTGTGCCTATTCTGCCTCTAGATGTCAGAGCTGTTGAACCAGGAGTTGTCCTTGTCTGGTGAAATTCCGACGGGCCATTTCAATGCTACATTGAATTCACAGGAAATTGGGAGAAAGATGCTGCAAATGTAGAAAGTCTTGCTTTTGATGGAGTCTTTAGTGTAGTGTACAACATTGCATTGGAGAAAACCCAGGTAGTTCTTCGTGATCATGTCAAAGAAGCCATCCCTTACGTCATCGATTCAGCAAAATACGTTCCCTCTCCTTCTCTCCCCTTTTTGCTTGCCCTGCTCACCACACATGGAGTTTCATGCTGTTTTGGTCATATATCTAATCTAATGAAATAAAATCAAAATATTTTTTATATCACAATATATCTTAGACATACAAAACAGTGATATGTTTTACTGACTATAATGCAATGTCCATGTGAACAACAAACTCTCCCGAAGGTCAAATCTGGTAAGAACTAAGTCACAACATTGTATATACTAAGCTTACCCACCCTAATATGCTTTGGAACTAAGGAAAACAGTGTTTCTCTCCTGCGTTTATTATGGTAATAGAATTGGTTCCAGTCCATTGCTCCTATAACCAAAACAAGTTCAATGTGTAAATAAAATTTGCTTTGTTAGTTGTTCCATTACTCCTATTTATTGCAACTTTTGAGTTGCAAAGTCATGAATCATGATTGTAAATTTGATCTCATTGTATTATTTTTCATATCACAGATAAATATCTATAGAAAGAGATTATGTTAATGTCAGTGTCACAATCGAAGACATGCAAAAGCCTATAAGTTTTATTAAGTATAATGCACTCCGTGCATCCAACAAGCTCTCCTGAAAGTTAAATGCAGTAAGAACTAAGTCCAATGATGCTTACTAAGCTTACACATTCTAGTGGTGCTGTGCGTTAGAATTCTGCTACTATTTGCACAGCCCTTAAAATTGGTTTTTCTCTCCTGCTTGTGCCTAGGGAATTAGCCTTAAATATATTGTATCATGGTTGATTCCACACATCTTTCCTGTAATCAAAACGAGTTCAGTGCGTGCATTTGATTGCTTTGTTAGTCATTCAATTAATTATTCACCTGCAAATTTTGAGTTGGAAAGTCTAGATCATCAGTTCATCATTTAATTTCAGGTTCATTGAGAAGTATGGCACCCATATTATAGTTGGGGTGAAAATAGGGGGAACTGATATAATCTATGCAAAGCAGAAATATTCATCTCCTCTCCAACCTGCTGATGTACAGAAAAAATTGAAGGACATGGCAGACAAACTCTTTATAGATGCAGCTGGAAGGAATAATGCAAATAATGGAAGATTAATGAGAAGGAAAAGGTTTGGATTATTCCAGTTCAGATTTATTGCTGTTCTGATATTATTGAATGTAAATGTTGACCATTTTCCATCAACTGCACTTGGGGGTTATCAGAATAATGAAAGCTAAATAACAAGTCAATAACCAGATGTTATCAAATATGAATGAACTGAGATTTGATTTGTAGATTGTAGAGTATGCGAAGTGTGAGAATAGTGGAAAAGGTTGTGAGACTAACTTCTCACATCTATTATTTATATTAATTGTACAGTAATAACGGGTCTAATCATGAGCCTAATCATAAGCTAATTACAAGCCTAGAAATATGTTATAATAACTACAATATTTACAGCTAATATTCTAACACTCCCCCTCAAGCTGGAGCATACATATTATATGTTCCAAGCTTGTTACAAATGTAGTTAACCCGAGGGCCTCCGAGAGACTTAGTGAATATGTCTGCTAGCTGGTCATTTGATCTAACAAAACTAGTAGCAATATTCCCTGAAAGTATTTTCTGTCTAATAAAGTGACAGTCAATCTCTATATATTTGGTCATTTCATGGAAGACTGGATTGGAGGCAATGTGGAGAGCTGCTTGGTTATCGCATATTAGTTTCATCTGTTGAATCTTCATGAATTTTAACTCCTGAAGTAACTGTTTCAGCCATATGAGCTCACAGGTTGCCTTAGCCATGACTCGGTATTTTGCCTCAGCCGTGGATAGAGCAACAACCGATTATTTCTTGCTCTTCCATGACGCTAGATTGCCCCCAACAAATACACAATATCTAGTGGTTGAGCATCTATCGTATGGACAGTCTGCCCAGTCAGCATCTGAATATCCAACCACCTGAGTATGTCATCTACTTTCATACAATAGGTCTTTACCTGGTGCTTTCTTGATATATTTTAAAATACGAACTACTGCATCACAATGATTGTCACACGGAGCACTTAGAAATTGACTAAGTACACTCATAGGTAAGACAATATCAGGACGTGTCATTGTAAGGTAGTTAAGTTTCCCAACAAGTCTCCGATATCTACTAGGATCTGATAAAGGCTCCCCCTGATCAGGTAGGAGCTTGACATTTGGATCTATTGGAGTCTCCACAGGTTTGTAGTTTGACATACATGTTTCTTTCAATATATCCAAGGCATATTTTCGCTGTGAGATGGTAACACCCTTTCAGGATTGAGCAACTTCTATTCCTAGAAAATGCTTAAGTTTGCCCAAATCTTTTATCTGAAAGTGCTGGAATAGATGTTGTTTGAGTTTTTGTATGTCTTCTTGATCATTCCCTGTAATCACAATGTCATCCACATAGACAACCAAGTAAATGCATCGGTTAGGGGATGAGTGAAAGTAAACGACTGAATGATCAGCCTCACTCCGAGTCATACCAAACTGTTGGACAACTGAACTAAATCTCCCAAACCAAGCCTGTGGAGATTGTTTAAGTCCATAGAGAGATCGGCGAAGTCGACACACCAATCTAGACTCCTCCTGAGCAACAAATCTAGGAGGTTGCACCTTCCTCTTGCAATTCTCCATGTAGAAAGGCATTTTTAATATCCAATTGATAAAAGGGCTAGTGATAAATGGCAGCCATAGAGAGAAAGAGGTGAACAGAGACCATCTTGGCAACTGGAGAGAAGGTATCACCATAATCAAGTTCGTAGATCTGGGTGTATCCCTTGGCAACCAAGCGGGCTTTCAAACGATCTATTTGGCCATCAAGGCCAACTTTGACTGTATAAACCCAACGACAACCAACAGTAGATTTATCACGTGGTAAAGGCACCAAATCTCAAGTGCTATTAGAGTCTAAAACAGTCATCTCATCAATCATTACCTTATGCCAGCTTGGGTCAGAAAGTGCTTCACCTACATTTTTAAGAATAGAAACAAGAGACAAAGACGACACAAAAATAAAATATTGTGGAGACAAACGGTGATAGCTCACAAAATTATAAATGGGATAAGGATTGCGAGTAAAACGAATACCTTTGCGGTCAGCAATGGATCAGTTCAAGTCAGAGATTGGAACCTGAGAAGTGATTAGAGCAGGAGATGAATCCAATGGGGCAGGAGCAGGGAGGTCATTGGTGAGAGGGTTGTTCACAGGCTCAAGGATGGGTGGCACAATGGGTAGGTGCTCAACAGGCCCAGTGACAAGTGGCACAATGGTAGGGTCCTCAACAGGTTCAAGTCTAGGCCGACGATAGTAGGTGAGGAGAGGAGGTGCCGAGTCCTCTGTAGGACCAGTGGAGTCATTGGAAGAAACAACCTGTGGAAAAGGACTAGTGCAAGAAATAGGGAAAGCCTGAGTAACAGTAGAACAATCAGGATGCCCTAAAGAAGGAAAGAAAGGGGTTGTCTCAAAGAATGTGACATCCGGGGAAACAAGATATCGTTTGAGTTCAAGAGAGAAACAACGGTAACCTTTTTGCAAACTGGAATAACCCAAAAAGACACATTTGAGAGATTTTGCATGTAACTTATCTTTACCTGGAGTGAGATCATGAACAAAACATGTGCAACCGAAGACACGAAGAGAAAGAGAGTAGAGTGGCTGATTGGGAAACAAAAGAGAATGAGGCACCTGATTTTGTAAAACAGAGGATGGCATGCGATTAATCAAATAACATGCAGTGATAACCGCATCTCCCCAAAAACGCAGCGGAACATTATTATGAATGAGGAGAGTACGGGCAATCTCAATCAAGTGTCCATTTTTTCCCTCAGCCACTCCATTTTGTTGAGGAGTATGAGCACAAGAAGAGTGATGGAGAATGCCTTGAGAAGTCATAAAATATTGAAATGGAGCAGAAAAATATTCTCGGGCATTATCACTCCGGAAAGTGTGAATGGTGATTCTAAATTGAGTTTTAATTTCTGAGCAAAAAGTTTGAAAAATAGAGAAAAGTTTTGAACAATTTTTCATTAAAAATAACCAAGTACATCGGGAAAAATCATCAATAAAGGTAACAAAGTATTGAAAACTCAAAGTTGAGTTGACACGACTAGGACCCCATACATCAGAATGAACTAGTGAAAAAGGAGACTCGGCTCGTTTATTGACACGACTAGGAAAAGAACTACGAACATATTTGCCTAATTGACAAGACTCACATTCTAAAGAAGAGACATTAGAGAGACTCGACACCATCTTCTGTAGTTTCTGTAAACTAGGATGTCACAAACGACGATGAAAAAGTTCAGGTGAATCAGCAGCAATACAAGCCACAGGAGATGGTGGTGGGGCGAGGTAGTATAACCCACAAGACTTATGTCCGACTCTAATCATCCTCCCAGTGTTCCGCTCTTGTACAATAACCGAATTAACAACAAATGTAACATAATAAGGGAGGGTTTGAATTAATTTGCTAACAGAAATCAAATTAAATGGACACCCAAACACAAATAGAACATAATTTAAAGATAGGGAGGGAAAATGTGTGGCCTGACCAATGCCTCTGACTGTAGTGTGTGAGCCATCAACTAAGGTAACAATGGATAATGAATTAGAATAAGTGATATGAGAAAATAAATTCTTGTTACTAGACAAGTGATCAGAAGCACCAGAATCAAGAACCCAAGGTCCAAGAAAGGAGGACTGAGAGATGCATGCAATAAGATTACCAGTCTGAGCAATAGAGACAATGGAGGTGGACCGCTGGTTGTCTTGGAATCTAAGAAACTCATTGTAATCAGCAGCAGAGACGGATACAGTGCCAGATAGAATGCTAGAGGAGGAACCATACTGTGCAACATTAGCAACCTTAGAAGGTCGATCATAAAGGAGAAAGTAACGATCCACTGTATGGCCAATTTTATTGCAGTGAGTACGCCGGGGGCGATCTCTATTTCGAGCTCGCTGATCACCACGTCCGCCCTTACCATCCTCTCGATGGTTCACTTGAGAGGCTAGAATAGTAGAATCAGTTGGGGTAGTCGAAACAGAGGTACCTGTAGGTGCGAAAATACGAATTAACTGCTCAAATATCGTGTCCATAGTAGGAACCCCAGGGTTGGCCAAAATTTTATTACAGACCGAATCCAATTCAAAAGGCAGACCAGCAAGTGCAAGGACCATAAAGAATTTGCCACGATGTGCCTCTTGTTGAGCGACATCAGTTGAGAATGACATCATCTCATTAAATTCATGCTAAAGAGTCTCGATCTGCCCCAGATAAGTTTGCATATCCAAATCATGTTTTTTAAGAGTTTTCATATGAGAGACAACAGTATACAAACGATTTATATCGTTTGAGTAGAGTTTCTTGGCCTTCTGTCAAATCTCATAACAGGTACGATAAGATCGGTATTGGCCAACAAGAACACGATCAATAAATTGCCAGAGAACATTACAGAGATAAGCATCAGCCTGCTTCCACTTAGGCTGATCTTTCGCAAGGATGTCTTTAATTTGTTTTACTAAATGTTTGTCATGGCCCTGACCTAAAAACCACAACTCTACAGAGGCTGACCAAGTCATATAGTTGTCAAAGCCAATTAATTTCTCATCACATATAGTTGGAGTAAAAGAAAAAGTAAGGAATGAATGGTGACCAGAAGTTTCCTTGTCTGAAGAAGTCATTTGGATATGTTACTAACCTTTTACAAAGCAGAACAGACTTGTTATGATGTTGTCTAGGTCAGAAAACACCAAAGTGAAGCCAGGAAAAGGTCGAAAATACGCCGAATGAGAGATCTGGAAAATTTCACCGCTATCGGAGTTGACACGCGCCTCCACGCGTGGAAGAAAGTGGCTGCGCGTGGGCGTCACGTGCAGAGAAGGTAGCGGCGCGTGTGGGCTCGTGCGGCTTCGGATGGTGGCGAGTTTCCGGGGACAAACCGATCGGAGGGTTCTGAGGTTGACTGTGGGGTCAAAATTTTGAATCTCGAGTCCTAGGGTGGCTGGATAGAGACACAGCCACTAAACCCTAGTATAAGAACACTGCTGGAGGAAGAACACAGCAGGGAAGGAGGGAAAATGCCGCTAGAAAAATTCACAGCGGGAATGGAGAGGTTTTTTTCACTAAAATTGCTCTGATACCATGTGAGAATAGTGAAAAAGGTTGTGAGACTAGCTTTTCACATCTATTATTTATATTAACTGTATAGCAATAACGGGTCTAATCATAAGCTAATTACAAGCCTAAAAATATGCTATAATAACTACAGTATTTACAGCTAATATTCTAACACGAAATACCAAATACCAAGATAATTTCTGGTCCTTAATGAAATAGAAGCTTAAAATTCTTCATTAATGGAATTGTACATTGTCACTAATAGATGCCACGTATATGTGTGGCAAAGCTATTCCATTTAGCAACAGTCAGAGAGTATTTTTTTTCCAGTTTATGAAGGAGAATTGGCTTATCATGGACATTCCATCCAGTACCTACTCCCATACGGAGGTAAACATATCTTGCTTTGAATGCTAAGTGCCGAACCTTCTTGTGACTACTATAGGCTTTGGCATTGCATTATTGAACTAATCATTCCAGCCAAGAATATCATCAAGCTTATGTCTTCCGCGGTGGCTTATTGTTACTTACTTTTACTTTTTCTGCACTTTAGGTGCAGGATATCGAGTTTCTGTGCAAGAGGAAAGGTGGGAATGGGAAAAAATATCAGACTCATAATGAGTGGTGCCAAACTGTCCAGTCTCAACCTGATGTGATCTCAATGTCATTCATACCAATTACATCTTTACTTAGTGGAATTAATGGGAGTGGATTTTTGACGCATGCCATAAATCTCTACCTCCGATGCAAGCAGAACCTTTTTTAGTCATTAACTTATTTACTTTTAAGCTCAGAGCTTGTGAACCACTCTAATATTGCGACAGGAAATATTTCTTAGGTTAACCGTAAGATATGATGATATATTGTTTCATAGCAAAGCGAATTTGAGTGGAGTAGATAGGCGATGTCAGGTGCTCAACCTATTTCCTAGTGGTTGGATGGTCTTAATGCAGTGAAGTGGTTCTAGAAACTACTTTCAATGGACTTTATCATCTTGAATCCTTGATCCTATTACTGATGTCACTAACAGTAACACATGAACAATCAACGATAATTACTTAGATATCACCACCATAAATTTCACTTTTATCATCATTAGTGACGCCACCCCCACAAACACCTACTGCCACTTAGAGACTATCTCCACCACATTTGGCTATTATAAAAGCAACATCTATTATGTTCAGCATTATATGGAAATCAGTTCTTGATGCGACCTCTTGCTTTGGCTGTTTGTTTTTCTTCCATACTTCAAAATGATTGTGTGTGTTACAATGGATATATGTCAATTCTTGGAGAATGACTATCATTCGTTGTAACTTTCTACTATAGATAAACCACCAATTGAAGAATTGCATCAGTTTTTGGCGTTCCAGCTTCCGAGGGAATGGGCCCCCATATTTGGTGAGCTTAACCTTGGTTCTGAAAGGAATCAGCAAAATACAGCATCTTTGCAGTTCAGCTTCATGGGTCCTAAGCTTTACGTAAACACAATACCGGTATACACACACACACTCTCTCTGTCTCAGTTTTAAGTGATTGGACCTTATGCTTCTGTTGAAGGCAAGTCTTAAATCCTGCCCTTTCAGCATACTCAGTTAGAATTTATTTATTTATTTTTATTCATTTTATCAGGAATCTGAATTCTGTTGGTAAATAATTGCATTGATGAAATCTCTTGAAGTGATGAAGCGTCTTCGTTACTAGTCATTGAGACTATATCATTCTCATCTTGCGTTCTCTGTAATGTTGTTTATTGTTTTACCTTAGACATGGGATGATTTATTGAACAGGTGGAGGTGGGCAAGAGGCCTGTGACTGGGCTTCGATTATATTTGGGAAGGAAGGAGAAGCAACCGCTTGGCAATCCATTTGCAGCACCTTTCCTCACTTCCCGAGTCTTTCATACTTGAGGATGATCTGAATATGAATGCACCTAATGCCATCTCAGAAGCCAAATACTATGAGAAGGTCCAATGGTCGAACTCCTATGTATGCACGGCCCCTGTTGAATCCGGCGAGGATAACTCTATTGTGACTGGGGCTCACTTGGAAGTTGGAGAGACTGATGGGAAGAAAGTTCTATTCCTAAGACTTCATTTCTCTAAAGTTGTTGGTGCAATCCTTGTGAAATCAGCAGAGTGGGATAGGTCTCCTGGCTTGATCCAGAAATCGGGAATATTCTCAAACTTATTAACAACATCAACATCATTTTCTGAAAAACCAAGTCTAAAGCGATATGATGATGTAAGCATTAACTCTGGCATATACCCTCTGCCCACACAGACACCTAAACTTCAGAGGTTTGTTGACACAACTGAGATAACAAGAGAGCCACAGGACAGGCCTGGCTACTGGCTTGTGTGTGGAGCAAGGCTTATTCTGGAGAGAGGTAAAATATCACTAAGAGTCAAGTATTCCCTTTTAACCGTGTATTTACCTGATGATGATACTGCAACTTATTGAATATACCAAATGAAGCAGCCATGGTTTTTTTTTTTTTTTTTTAATAGGCATTTGTTTAATTTCATTCAATAACGAATGAGGATATGATGGGAGATAATATCATATCATCAAGTGGAGAATTTCGACCAGATGGTTGTATATGGAAGGCCAGGTTGTGCCTAAGAATTATAGGACAAAGTGAAAGATCGACATTAATAACAATTTCAGATTTAGATAGCCAAAGAAATATAAACCTCATATGTATGATACGAGAAAAAGAGGATATCTATTACTTTCCTAATACTTCTGGAGTAAAACTTTTGCATTCTTTCAGTTATTTTGACAACAAAATGGAAATTTTTTATGGGTGCCGAAGCACTGCCTAAGTAGCAAAAACTTTGTCAATCAGCAAACAAGTAGTCAGACTTGGAGGACTAGTTGATTTTGGACTCTCTTACAGTCTTCTCAATCTGCTTCCTCTTGGCTTCTTCCTCTTTGTCTTTATGAATCCCTTTCTACTTACTCTTCTGCAAAACACAGAGAATGCTCAACCACCAAAATACAAAAGCTAACAGAAATAAACACTTGATTGAGTATTTGGATCAACACATTAACATTAATAAAATTTTTCATAAAAATTTCATACTTACTTTGTAAATGTATATTATTATAATATTTGATTATTTGTTAGTGCATATTTTCAAGCTATAACATACTTTGCCGATCATAAAATGTCAAGCAAATGTAGTGCTTTGTGATATTGTTAGAGTGTGCAGAAGGGTCCTAATCTCCGATGATGATGGAGTTCTCCATGATACCTCACTAATTCAATGGTGGCGTTTGGTGAACCACCAATCATAAGCGAGAGATTTAACTGGCATCTGAACGAAAATAGAGAACAGCAAAGTTTAGAACATGTCTCTCCTTACGAATGACTCAAAGAATTAATGTCAATTATTGTAGCAATGCTTGTTGCATGGAGAGCACTTTGGAATGGATGCTCTGAGATTCCCCTCTGACACAATTTATTATAGGGTTGGGAGCATTCGGAATTGAAAACCCACCTGGAATTTCCAGATGACTATAGTGATCTTCATTGATTTCGTAAACGATCAACCGCGAGAACCCCTCTTACAATTGAATCAATGGCTTGCTGAGATGCCTAATGTAAATCCCTAGATGCCGTTACTCGTTTGAAAGTCTACCACAGAACAGAGACTCATGAAAAAGAGAAAGCCATTAGAGATACTCAACAAGAAGACCAAGGTTCACTCATTCTCTGTCTAGGAAGTAGGAACATTCTTGGAAATTTCATAAAAGTATGGAGCACAAACAAATTGGTCTCGTTGATTTATTTGGGTTTTACATTCCTGGAGAACAAGTTGGAAAGAAGCAGAACACGTATCCACTAACCAATCCAAGCCCAGGAATGCCGGTTTTAGAATTGATTGACCACCAAGTCTGCCTCATCGTTGACTTGGTTGGATCCGGTAGATTTTCGGACATAAATCATTGGGATTCGTGAAATTGGTGTGCAAATATTAATGACAGTGTCGGATTAGGATAAATTATATCTCACGAGTTATTCTTGTAAGGGGCCTTTAACTGACCCCATGTAAAAATGGGTTAAACAATCCCATCCTAGTTGAATCAATTTAGTTATGACAAGTGTATTGATAATGGGATCCACATATTTACTTAACCTGCTATAGGCAAAAGTTTTATTTATTACAAATTGGCCCCAAATTTTTTAGAAATCTTATTTTTCTATCCTTTTTCACCTTTTCGTTTTCTATCCCTGTCACTTCATCCCTATCTCTAAAATCAACCAAGAAAGCTTCATAACTTTGAAAGAAATCTATTTGGACAGCAATTTAGAGAAACTAGACAAAGCAAAAAAAGAAAATAAAAACCCAGTTACCAATCTCTAAGAAAGTATAGCTAATGGGCATAGTTTTAATATTTTTTTTCATGATGCACAATAGAAATCCTAATCAATTAGTCTCTTTCTACTAGCAGAATAACTCTACCTCCAAAGATAATATATGAGAATCATCTTGTTCTAAGAAATTAGTTACATGTACCATATAATGTACATATGAATAATTTGAAATGGAAATAATACTAAAAATTCAATACAACAATAATACTAAAAATGTTCTCTGTTTTGTATGCTTAGCCTAATAGATAAAATGAATCATGAATGCTTCATGAAAGAAAATNATTAAAAAAGGTAAATTTGTCGTATTATAATCTTGTTTTATATTTGAATTACGACAAAAAGTTCGTTAAAAAAAGTAATTAGGGGTACCGACCGTTACTTTTAATATTATCTTAATATTTTATTTTTTTTTACTAAGCTTATATTTGTTGTTTGACATTGATTTTTACTTTACATGGGAATTTTTATGTGTAAATGTGGTTAATTATTATTTTTCATGAGAAATAATTCAATTAGCACTATATTTGTTGATAGTTAGGACGCCTCTGATAACCTAATTGAATCCATTGTCTCAATATTTCAAGAGTTTTGCATGGCAATTGGTTTTATTTCTTACAAAATAAAGTTTATGTAATCCTATTTGCCAATTATAAAAAGTAAGCTCTAGAACACCATAATTACACTCAATCCTAGAATTTTTAATTGGTTTGGCACACTAAATCTTGTTCAATTGAAAGAACCTAATCGAGATTTGAAGATTAATTAGGATACAAGCTAGAAACAAACTTTTATTTTATTCACTTGATCATTGTCTTTCCCCCTATCAACTGCTTCCGCTTTAATTATGTTTCTAATACATATATAGCTAGCTAGAACTAAACTAATTCCTTTACCATATTGTTGATATAATTTCTTAAGCTTTAATTTAATATTTTTTCTTAAATTTGTTATGTACTATCACATATGGTGAATAACATAAGGATTTCCTCGTATATGTTTATAATAGCTGATCATATATAAGAACCGAACTAGTAATGCCACCACTTAAATTGAGTAATCTCGGTTGTGCCAAGGAAATACAGATTAAATATGAAAATAAACATCTTCAATCTCCATAGTCCATAACATTCATTTTTATTCTAAAAGAGAAAAAAATTACACCAAAATACAAAAAATTATTCTAGTGTGCCACAGCTCAGCTCAGCTCAATTTCTAGAACCTACTCACAAGCATGACAAAAATTAAGAAAAACACAAGGTTGTGCTTATACTTGTTAAAAAATGAGATAAAAACATAATTAAATCTCAATTTTCACGAGGGCATGTGTTAGCAGATTCATTGGGAGAGAAAGGGCATTGTGGTAATTGCAGTTGGGTGAGATAACCCTCCGTATCTTGAGCAGAAATAACCAAAAGAAGGGTGAGGTAATGGGTTATAAATGAGGCCAAGAGTGCTCTCTTATGTGGCAGAGACGCTTCCTTACGCGTCCCTTTGCCGCATAACCTTTCTCTCAGCCCTCACTCGCCCTTGCGCCAAATGTAGCTCCAAACCAAGCACCCTCCACCTAGCCAAAACCACGTTCGAAAGTGGTTTCACTCCTATTCACAAACCACTCTCAAAAACCACCACCACCTCTATAAGTAGACACCTTCTCAAGCATGCCCACCATAGCAAGCTGAAAGGGCAAAAGAGAAAAACTCAAGAGTGGTATCACTTATAACTCAATTCTCATTTTCTTCTTCTTTTTCTAGTTTACCATATATTTAGGTTTTCTCTTTTCTCTTTATGATTCAATCTCCTAGGGTAGTCTTTAGTTTTCTGGTCCATTTCAGAAGCACAGAGGGTCCTAGCTATGTGCTTTTTTTATTTTCTGAAGGTTTATATATATATATATATAGCTTTTCATTTCTTTCTTATTATGCATCCTGTTTTTTATCTTTCTATCCTTTTAAATTGTTCATGCATGGACATCATGATGAAGATATACATGAGCAGGGTTTTGAAGCTTCTTTTACTTGAAACTATCATTTTTTCCCTTAATTTATGAAGCGGTGTGTTTGGTTCCTATAAAAAATACTAGATCAGAAAGGGTCATTTATGTTTGTTTTCTTGTCAAGGGTCAGTTTTCTTCTTCTAGAGGGCCTTTCTTTTCTTTTCTTTCTGTTGACTTTAGATTGTACATGCATGTAACATGACCAAGATCTCGGTTTTGAACCTTAAACTCTCCTTTTCTTTATGGGGCTTTGCATTTCTCTTTTATTTTTTTTTTCTACTCTGATTTTAGATTGTCCATGCATATCATTTTCTTGAAACTGTCATTTCCTTCCTTAATTTATGAAGCGGGGTTTTGGTTCCTATAAAAAATACTAGATCGGAAAGGGTCATTTACGTTTGTTTTCTTGTCAAGGGTCAGTTTTCTTCTACTAGAGGGCCTTTCTTTTCTTTTCTTTCTTTTGACTTAGATTGTACATGCATGTAACATGACCATGATCTGGGTTTTGAACCTTTGTTTTAAACTCTCATTTTCTTTATGGGGCTTTGCATTTCTCTTTTTTTTTCTTTTTTTACTCTGATTTTAGATTGTCCATGCATATCATTTTCTTGAAACTGTCATTTCCTCTCTTTCTCTTTTTTTTTTAACTCGGATTTTAGATTGTCCATGCATGTATTCGATGAAGATCTTAAAGCTTTGTTTGAAACTCGGTCCCTTTGTTTCTAAAATACATGGCTTTTTTATTTATTTTAGATTTTTTTTTTCATGCATGAACATGACTAGCTATAATTTGAAAAAGGGCTTTGAAACTCCGTCCTTTTAATTTGTTCTTAATTTTTGATTAAGTATGTTTGGTTGACGAGAAAATCCTACAGGAGAATAAGGGGCTAAATCATATATATACATCAAGTCTTGTAACATTTTAATGTTAACAATTATGACAAACGAAGCGGTTTTTCTTTCTTTCTTTTTCCTGATAAGACAAAGAGAAAGTTACTTATAATCATGTTTTTCATGCTTGAGACAGGTTAGAAAACATGGAAGGTCGAGTCCCTGTTGGTTCTGAACAGGTTTTGACAACCCCTACTGTGGAATCTTCTTCTATGGGAAGGCACATTGTGATCCCCGTGGAAGAGATGGATTTATCAATGAAACTTAAGAACTTTGCAAGCGATGCCAAAGACGACAAAGTTGAGAAAAATGAAGAAGAAATTGCATTAACCGGAGACAAAACTGAATGTCGTTTCTGTCAGGAGGACGACTTCATCACCAAAATGGAAGCACCCTGCTTTTGCAATGGGACTCTGAAGGTATAGTATTTTACCCTATCCCTATATATGGTTCTATTTATTTTTCTTCCTTGCCCTTTATTTACTTGTCTTTCTATTGTGTATGTATACGATAACTTGTTGAATTGTTAATTTTGCTTGATTAGTCTTCCCTTTACATGTATAATCATAGCCAAATTTGTTTCTTTTCTAAAAATGAGCTAGGCTGTGCAAATTTTCAATCTTAAAAGATTCGGACCATTTGCTTAATTATGTGCTATAAGCTTCATGATAATATATACATAGAAAAAGGGGAATTTCTATGGACGTTTCTGCCTGATCAACCTAAGCTATGTCACAAAAAATTTTGAAAATTCGTTTTGTTTCAAGACAATAATAATTTGAGTTTCATTTGGCCAATTTTTTTTTAAAATAAATTATTTAGGGATTGAGTAAAAACAAAAGATATTTGATGTACATATATAACTCCATTGTATAACTTCTTCCATGAGTCGGTGGCCTTAAAGTTATATGAATATTTCTAACAAAATTATGTCGTTTTTCTTTTTGGCCATAATCATGTTGCTTGTTAAGATTAATTGAATGCTTTAGAAAATAGTTTATAAAGATTTGGATTATACCCATAACCAACTAATTTTAGGTTTGTAAGATTATATGGATATTTCTAACAAAATTATGTTGCTTTTTAAGATGAACTAATGAATGCTTTAGAAAATAGTTGATAAAATTCGGATTATACCCATAGCCAACTAATAATAATAATGTAAATTGTAATGTTGTTATGTTATAATGAATCCCTAACTCTCCATTCCCCCCTTTGCTATCTAGTATGCTCACAGGGGCTGTGTTCAGCGTTGGTGTAATACAAAAGGAAGTATCATCTGTGAGATTTGTTGCGAGGTACTTTCATTTTGTCAATTTGTAACATCTTCCATGTTTTTAACTTCACCTTTCCATCTAGTATTACATCTAGGCTCTTCTGTTGGTTATTGACTAGAGTAAGCTTATTCAATATCATTATTTTTAATTTGGTGAAAATATAACGAACGGCAATTCTTGAAACTGAAATCTCAAATTAATTGATTACAATAAAATAAATGAATCTTTTTTTGATGTGAAATAAATAAATGAATTTTGACACTTTGATCTTGATCCCTTTGATGACTTTTTGGTGCTTTTTGATGCCATCTTCAGGTTAATTAATTACTACATACTGTACTTTTCTATGATTTATGGAATGCTTACTCTATAATCTTCATTATTTTCCTTCATAAAAAACTCTAGTGGTCAATACTTACTTAATAACTCACTTGTTTCTTGTTCATATTTCATGCTTCCATTCAAGTTCCAAAATAATGTTAAATTCGAAAGCATGAGTTTTATTCTCATGTTATTTTAAAGCGATTTCATCCTCAAATAGTTGCGTACTATATAATATTTTTTTTTCTGTGCATTTTCTGTTTTAAACTTTTGTTTAAATAACCCTCCATTTTATTTCTTGTGGATCTGTTGCTAATTTATATAGTCAACGTCAACTCAACTAATATAATGCTACCCTGTAGAGTACTAATTTAGAATTAATAAGTATAAACTAGAAGTTATAATACCTCTCTTTTCCATGCTCTGCGTATATATGCAGCCCTACCGTCCAAACTACGCTGTGACAGATCCCCATGCAATCCATGCTGATGATGAAACCATCATTAACATAAGGCAAGTTTTATACCTTTCTTTTAAAATACATAGCACTATATAACAAACTCTCGCAGTCCAACAAGAGTAGTCTATACGTTCTTCATTTGTTTACCTTAATTAACGTATGGGAGATCAATAGTTTGTTTTTGATGGGGATGCTAGGGTATAGGGAGAGAGACAGAGAGTTAATTTTTCATTTCTTGTGTCCCTTCTCTACAAAAGTGGGTTAATATTTCAACCGTATCTATGTTTAAGACATATTTTTTATGCTAAAGCAAACCTTTATTGTAAAATGGTTACATTAATAAAAAATAACTTCATTAAGTTCAAAGTCTTACTATGATAAGCATAAATTCAATGTGTTATTACCGACGTATCAAAATTTTCTTGCAGCGATGGCTGGACAATTCCAGGCACTAATACACAACTTCAGCCCCCTCTGCTCCTAGCAGAGATAGCCACAGATGTGACAGATCGCGTTGCAGCCGCTTTGAATGATGACTGTAACTTCCATAACCCCAGTGGAGGTGTAATTTGTGGAACTGGACTCCTCCTTGTAAGACTTGAATCGCAGTAATTCATTTTTGCGCTATTTAATTATAATGTGCATGCATGAACTTTTATGGCTTTAAATGGGAGAATAACAGAACTGGGATAGCGATGAACTTTCGAGACCAATAAAAGACTTTTGTGTTATTCAGTTTGAAAATTTGTTGCTCAATTCAAGGAGTTAATATTTCTTATGTGTCTTGAAAGTTAACAAGGACTTCCCTTTCGGTAATTCTCCAAGATAAATTTCATAAAATTATCATTGCCAGTTTCTTGCTTTTTTTTTCTTTCTATTGACATGCATTAGTAAATTTTTGTTGTTTCTATTCTTGTAGTTTCTTGGTTATTATCTTCTACTATTAGCATTTGTAATAGGAGTCTACATTTTTACCAAAATTCGATCTCCTGAATCTCTAATCTTCCCACCATGGTTAGTCGTGAAAACCAATTATTCTATTTTATTTTACTTTCTGCAAGCCACACCTTCACTAATTGGTGGATTTTTTCTAAAATGCTTGCTCTAATGTTTACTTGCAGTTCCTTACTCTACTTATCGTGAGGGACGCATATTACTATGCGCCCCCAAAGGAGGACAAGGTGTTTCACGCAATTTTCTGTGTAAGTTGATCACCAACACATACCTTCCTCGAATTATTATGTTCAAACATTTCTTGTTTCAATTCATTCTTCATATTATTGGTACTTGAAATTATGTTTTAACCACACCTATGGCCTCACAGATTATGATTGTCATCCTTGCTCCCTTCTATATCATGTCATGGTTTTATGAATGCCGGTAAGCTGCAGTTATTGTTATCATTTTGACTCCCTTCATACAGTTACAAGCCTTGATCATGATCTAATAATTGCTTATTTTTCTTTTTTGGTGAATTAATAGAGCCTTAAGAGACAGCAGCAGAGAAAGGGGTGGTGGTAGTAGGACAGTGTAGTTTTCTTTGACGGGGAGGGTCTGATTCTGCTGCATCTTAAAGTGGCATCAGAATTTTAGGGTTACGAGTTGCAGAGGTGATTCCCAACCCGGAGAAGGAGAGAAGGGGGAGAGAAGGCCAGTATCTTGCATGCAGTTATAGCTTAAAATAATGTGTGTTCAGACAACTTCCAGCTTATGGTTTCCTGTTTTATATGCTAGGTTAAATAAAGTAATAAAGACTTTGTCTACTAAACTAGGCCATTATACTCTTAATCCCCTGTATGTAATAGCTATAATAGATGTTGATAAGCCTTTCCTGCTGTGGCTTGTGTAACTTCTAAAAACTCTTGTCAGTGAATAAACGGTAAGGCATTCCAGTAATATATATATATATATATTATTATATTATTATATTCATCTACAATTTGTTGTGCTGGTCTTTAATTTGCTTTGTCACAGTTACGAACCTAGATGAAATGAAGTCATTGGATTCCATTGGCTTCTGTCATAACCAACATTCAGGCGCAATTCTAGAGAGCATGTTTTCTTTGACTGCATTGAGCCACTTGAACTTCTCAATTGTCGTACAACAATTTCTTAGGGCCCATTCCAAAAGACAATCAATCCCTTACTCTTGATGATCATTCTATCTATGTTGGCAGCCCATATCTTAATTTGTGGAACTCCTCTATGGAATAAATGCCTTGGTGATGACCACACTCCACCAAGTATTGGCTTCCAAGAAGATGAGGAGCTTCCTGTGCTATTTCTGAAGGTAATGATTCTCAAATTATTGCCCCAATATCAAACTCACTCTTTGTAACCAAAAAAAAAAATCCTAATTATATGCCAGAGATTCTGTAGAAGAGCCTCCATATTAGGAGACCATCTAAGCGAGCCTGGGAAATTATTTTTTTTTTCATAAGGGATTTTCACATTAAAAAACTTATGATTATTATATATGTTTATACAAGATTTTAAATGTAAAATACTTAATAATTTTATGGGAATATCTATTTCTCACATGTTTAGTAAAATTAAAATTTTATCCGCAACCATATATTATTTTGGTGGTGTAATATACTAATATCCATAACCATGTGACCTTTAGCTTTTTGAAAAACTACTCTCATCAAAGAATGCAAGATTTCCCTGGGCCAAATAGCTCATCTATATTTATTAATAAAGAGAACGGTCAAATAGTATTTCATCTTCACAACATAAAATTTTCATAAAACATTCTTAACTTTGTGAGTATTTGTAAATAAATAATAAGTATGGAATAATGTAATTTAATAATTAAAATAAATATAATAATTATATAAGAATAATCATATATGCCATATATTACCTCCTCCACTTCCTTATTTTCTAGCATTTTTGTTTTGGATAAACAATAGCATGAATGTTCAAATTGTTAACCTTTTATAAAATATTTAAATTTCTTACCATTAAACCACATATTTTAACTACTCAGGAGAAAATATAGAAGATTAAGAATGTGACAAGATGTAAGAAAAAATATGGCGCCAATAGCACTACTCATTAATCTATTTATAAAGCTCATTATGTATGCTAATTCAATTTAGGAATTAAATTGATTTAATTAATATGAAAGATTTAGGAGTGAAATTGATTTAATATATGCAAGGTTTATGAATGAAATTGATTCAATATGAAATATTTGTAGAATCCAATAATTAATGTAGTGTAAAACTAATTAAGCCATTCACTACCAAATTTTGTAGTTCTCTATATATAATTCCAAAACTAGACCACAATTCTCCCCGAAATCATTTAACTAAATTGTACAAGAGATAGTGATAACTATAAAGCTTTATAGTAGCAGGTTATCTATGCTCTATGCCTCAAATGCCATGCTTTCTTTTACATCATTGATATCCTGTGTCACTTGTAACATTAGCAAGACTTTGTCTCTTCACAAAGTCCATTTTATTTTCAAAAAAAAAAAAAAAAAGTGTTTAGTGGCACAACATGCTCATGTTGATCTTATTTAAGAGTAACCACGAGAGCCTATACTGAAGGATGATGAGCCATTATCATTATGAGACTAGATAGGATTTCACATTGGTCCAACTTAAACCCTTCTTTAGGGTCAATTGCAAGATCATTCATTTGATCTCTCACTTGTAGTTACACTATTCCTCCAAATTCCAATAGGAGTACAGAATTTTTTGCATAAAAAATATCCTAATCCAAATTCCAAAATTTGCATGCTGTTGATATCTTGTGTTAACTTATAATCTTAGCAGATTATATTCTTCATAACCATTTTATTTTTTATATTTGTAAAAGATTCGGAGGCACAAGTAACTCATGAAGACTTTCTCTGAACATAACTAAAAAAGTTTAAAGGCATAAGTAACATGTGAGAATCTTATTTAAGCATAATTGCAAGAGCCTAAGCTTATAAAAGAAATCACTCTATCAATAAGAAACTTAAAGGGATTTCTCACTGGGTTAGCTTTAGCCCTTTTAACATAGGATCGCTCATTCTTATCTACTCTTTGAAGTAAGATATTTCTTGAGAACCTTCCATAAAAAATCAAAACCCTAATACTAAACATAGACTAAAACGACATCGTTGCAAGCAGTCCAAATACACGTATATAAAAATTAGTAACGGGTCCTCAAGTATTTTATTCGTGACGCACAAGTTAGCAGCAACTATGCTGTCGTTACTCTCTGCTTTCTAGTTTCTAGTAGTGAGGGTCCCAAAGTTTCAATCTTTTCACTGAAAACTATCAACCATGTTGTCACCATTATCGGAGAAGAAGCTGTTCACTCTGATGAGCTCCGACGGCGAGACCTTCGAGGTGGAAAAGGCCGTGGCCGTCCAATCAGAGACGGTGAAGAACTTGATTGAGGACACCTGCGCTGATGGCCACATCCCTTTGCCCAACGTCACCGGCCCAATCCTCTCTAAGGTTCTTGAGTACATCAAGAAGCACGTTGAGCCCAGCGCCACTGATAATGAGGAGACCCTCAAGGCTTGGGACACTGAATTCGTTAAGCTTGACCAGCAAACACTCTTTGATCTCATCTTGGTTCGTTTCTTGCTCTATTTCATCTTTAATTTTTAACTTTAATTTATGTCCTTACTTTTGTCTGCGAGAAATTCTCGCAATGTATGTTGATATGTTCTATTGTTGTGCCCCTATTTGTGTGTTTTTTTTTTTTTAAGGGAATCGTGGTTTGACTTGAACCTGTGTGGCTGTTTGGTTTTTTTATTGACCATCCTATGATACTGTTTTTGTTTTGCGTGAATGTTGTTTCAGTACATCAGTTGGNTCTCGCAATGTATGTTGATATGTTCTATTGTTGTGCCCCTATTTGTGTGTGTGTGTTTTTTTTTTGAGGGAATCGTGGTTTGACTTGAACCTGTGTGGCTGTTTGGTTTTTTTATTGACCATCCTATGATACTGTTTTTGTTTTGCGTGAATGTTGTTTCAGTACATCAGTTGGGTAGGAATCTGCCTAGAGATCAGAGGAACATTTTCTAGTGATCATTCCATAAGATGTGGTTAAGGAACTAAACCCAAATATATTTAGTTTGACAAATATAAAGGAATTATCCTGGGTTTGCTATAATCAATCTGTCTGTTTGTTTGTTTATGTATTCACCATTGTATGATGATACTGCTTTTTTTTTTTTTTTTGTGAATATAGTTTCAGTGTAAAGTTGGGGAGGAACTTATATGCTTAGAGAATAGAGGAAGATGGTTTTGGGTCTAGTTTGGATTTTGTTTTCTAAAAAATATTTAAGGGTGAGGTGTTCTGAATTTAAGATTTGTGATTTTGTAATTTATGGGTTGATAATCACATTGAGTTAGATTTATCTCTACTAGTAGCTTTGTTCTGATATCTCTCTATGAACACTTTGTTCCCCCAAATGCTACGCAGAGTAGCTTTTGATTTTGGGAATAACAGTGATCGGTGGGTAAATGAGTAACTGAACAAAAATTGAATAAGACAATACCTGAAGGTTCACAAGAAGGGCTTCTTGGATTCAAATTGTTATTTGTTACACACGAGATTCTTGTTTTGAACAAAATTGAATAAGACAGCAGTACCTGAGGTTCACAAGAATCATTCCAAGCAGAATTCTTGTTGTGATGGTTGCTAATCAATTTGTGGTTGTTGCCCCAGTTTTGATCTTTAACAATGATGATTTATATCATATTCATACTAGTCTTGAGATAATTGATTTCATGTACTAAGATAAACTGCATCAGTTGATGCATGGTAATTCAGGAAATTCGGTAAGAGCCTGTTGGATATGGAATGATCAGGCATCAAGTTGTTGTCTTCCGGTTAAGGTTACAAGTTGCAATAGAACCACAACTAGGGCTTTCTTTTCTTCTGATCTTCTGATTGAACTCTTACCAATCTTTTATCTTGAATCTTTTCCAGGCTGCAAACTATTTGAACATTAAGAGCCTATTGGATTTGACATGCCAAACTGTGGCAAATATGATCCACGGAAAGAGCGCAGAAGAGATACGCAAGACTTTCAATATCAAGAATGATTTCACACCTGACGAAGAAGATGAGGTTCATAAGGAGAACCAATGGGCTTTTGAGTGAAAAGTTGTCTGGCTTCTCATTTTCATATTATGATAGCATATGTTGAGAGTCAGAGGAGTTCATGTGACTTCAACCTCGTCATGTTGTTATTGTTGTTGTTGTTGTTGTTGTTTAGTTCTGAACCTCTTTTAGTATTATTATGATATAATGAATAACATTAGACTTGGTTTATTTGTCTGTGTGTTGCTTTTATCTTCATATGATCACTGGCATTTGATCATTCTTCCATGCCTCCAGTTTCCAAACTGACATCTTTATAACTCAAGGGGTTACAGAGACAAATAGATATGCTTTAGTTTGTTTGTATTGGAAAACAAGTGCTTGACTCGTTGATGGAGTAAGGTTCCAGGTTGTACTATTTTGGAATTAGGGCATTATTTAAAGATGCCATTGGTATTAATTAAATTGATTTTGTTTTTGTTCTTTTTGGGTAAAATGTTCATCAAATCGTTTTAAGACTAGCAGGAAGTGTTTCTGTTAAATTTATCGAGTGACCTGGTGTTTCTTATTTGAATTATATCCTATGGTCATGTTGGCAAATGAAGGTAGCCATTTTCTGAGAATTGAATGTCCATCTCTTTTATTTTTATTTTTTTTCCCTTTTGGTACTTTTAATAGCAAAAGTAGAAATCAAAGTCCCTGGCAGCTGATGTTTCTGATGATTTATTTGTTGATTTTCAAGAATTAGGTGCTGCTAAGAGTCAGCCATTAAATTCCAATTTTTTCTTTTACACCCCTGTGGTTGAGTAAATAGAGGCTCATTCTGTTCTCCAGGGAAAAGAGATAAGATCACTCGCATCCATTAGTATGCTTTTACTTTTTCTTAGAGGAACATACTTTGGTTTTAGTATGCTTCTCTTGTATTTTCCTATTCTTCGAAGTTTCCTTCAACTCTTCCTTTTTCTTTTACAAGTCTGACCTATGAATCCGTCAACTGTCTTCCTCAATTCTTCATACCATCAGAGTTTATATTTGCAACTTCAGCAATTGCGAAGAGAATGAGCAATGGGGGGTGCAAACCTATGTAATTGCAGTAAATAGCACGAGGGAAGCAAATGCTCGTTCCAGAAAGCAACGAGAGGAGAAACCCTATGTAACCAAGGATTCCATGTTATATACTGAGGTCTTTTCCCATATGAACAGAGTAATGAAAAGTGGTAAAGGGGAGTTCGCAAATTGTTAATCAAAGTCTCCTTGCGCTCCTATTGTTAGAAAGAAGGGTTTTTGCTTTTTATACACTAGTTGCTAGTGGAAGCTCATAATACGCCTCAGCCACTAGAGATAGCCTCTTTGTCTTGTTACATGCAACTTAAAATGCAAATTCAAATGACTATGTTTTATCTAGATATCTAGATGTGAATTTCTTTTGATCATTGTGAGATTTCACCAACAGTTTCAAGTTTAAGGATGCCGTCAAGGAATCCATGGCAGCCATGATCTTGGTCTGATAGAATGTTCTACACCTAGTCTCAGTCGAAACCTCCTTTTTCATTTTAAGCCCCATTCAAAATTCAATTATGTTGATGCCTAATGAGACAAGTTCAATATGCTTTTTGTCAATAACTGATTCAACCTAAAAGCTTAAGCTGATATATAGGTGAAGGCCCATGAATAATTTTATATTTAACACGCCCTCGCACGCGAAAGCCCTTTAAGCTTAAAGCGTGGACAAAACACAGACACATTTATATCAAATGCTAAAATTTCAATCTAATTGAGAAAGTGGAAGGATTCAATCTCCTGACCCTTTGGTCAAAGAGGCTCTGATACCATATCAATAACCAATTCAATTTAAAAGCTTAAGTTGATAGGTAAAGGCCCAGAAATAATTTTATGTCTAACACCTTCAAGTTAGGAATGTTGCAGTGGAAACAGATCATTTGGAACTCTTTGTTTCCAACAACTAGCTTGGGAAGTTGATGTTCTCGTTCAACGAATTTTTCTGGCATCTGTGATTGAAACTTCAAATCAAATAGGAAACATCAACCCTAATTTGAGTAGCCCTAGTTATCATAACTTATCCGTCATTCCATTGTACATTGCGGTTTGTAGCAAGATAATATGTTCGAACTGGTCCTCTGCTACAGTAGGGATAGAGCTCTGGAGCAATGTTCTTGTTTTCAAGTTCTTTCAGCAATGGAGTGAATAGTGCCCAAGCGGCATCAAGCTCATCACTTCTAACAAACAAACCCCGCTTGGGGCACCGTATAATTAAGATCGGCTTATACGGTGTTTGGGACACAGAGGGGATTGTATAGCATATACCTCCAGATTTGTAATCCTCCATTTCACGTATATGCTTATACAGCGGGGAAGTGGGGGATATATACAAAAAACTGTTTAAAATAATTTTAGGTGAATTTATATTTTTATAAAAAAAAAAAAAAAATTCTTATCCTATCTTATACAATGTATGAACAAGCATATATAAGATAAGATTACTATAAACTATATTACATGTTATACGGTGGCACACCAACCATTGTATAGTATAAAAATTTATACATAAATTACTTATACTATTTTATCTAAGAACTTTTATACTATTGACATTTATTCTATACAGTGTTCCAATGGGGCTATGCATGTAATATATCTTTCGGATACCTTCACATAAATCAAAGTCTTAAGTTAGCACTTTTTTAGAAAACACCAAAGTAACCATAATTCTGAGTACAACCTTACTGAAACATGTATGGAAATGGTTTTTTTTTTTCTTGCAATTATTCTCAAGTCAATTATTATCATGACGTTCTCTTTTTATTTTTGTGAATGACATCTTTTCTATCTTTTGCCAAAATCAAAAAGGAAGTTTTATTTATTTTATTACTGAAAACATTAAAAAAAAAATTGTTAGTATTANTGAAAACATTAAAAAAAAAAATTGTTAGTATTACCGTTATTATATAATGTTTATGTGTAAGTTTCTTTCAAAACTAATTATCAGAATTCAGCCCAAAGCTCATATATTTTATGCTTACCACACAATGGATAAATTACTTTAAGCCATTTGGCAAAAGCTAGGCATGAGAGGCTTAGGAAAATTTTCTGAATAAGTTAGATTCAATCCTCCCTTTCATGGTTTTTTATTTTATTTTTTGGAGTAAAACCTTTTTTTAGTCCTTGAAAAATGCAGCTATTGACAAATTCGTCCTCCAAAAATTTTTAGTGACAAATTGGTCATTGAATTATTATTCCGCCGACAAATTAGTCATCCGGTAGGTAAGATCAGTGAAAAGAAAATGAGGCTTGAAATGAAAAAATTAGGGCTTAAACATAGCTAGACAATATTAGTGAAAGAAATTTAAGAAAGAGGTCTGCAGGGGTCTAGAACTTTTTTCATTAAAGTACCGGATGACTAATTTGTTAGACATAATAATAATTCAAGGACCAATTTGTCACCAAAAATTTTTGGAAGACAAATTTGTCAATGACTGCATTTTCCAATGACTAAAAAAAGATTTTACTTTTTTTTTTTTTGGTTAGTAGACAGAGGTATGAGCACTGTGTGCTCAAGGGGAGTGGGGGAGGGAACCACTGGCTCAAACCTCGGAACGTGAGGAAGAAGCGCCTTAGTGCTGCTGGCCATGGAGCACTTGACTGAGCTAACCCTGCTCGTCTCCCTATACATATATAAACTTTTTAACTTCATAGAGTTTGTTTTAAAACATGGTTTGAATAAAAACAAAATGATTTATAAATCATATTAACTGTCACAAGAATTATAAATTATTACAAGCAAAATAGCTTGTAAATTAACATAGGTCTACAAATTTTTTAGTGATCAAAGAACATGAAACTTACTTTAATTAAATCTTTGTTAGGAGAAATTTATTGGTTACTACTCTCGTCTAAAACAGAGATTAATCTCATACCCAAAGAATGTGAAAATATCTTGAATGTAAACAATAACAACAACAACAACAACAAAAAAAACATGAAACTTACTCTGAGTAGGAGACCTCATAAGAAAATGATATTTTCTTATAATTAACACAAAGTGGTGCATTTATTAGCCAACATATATATCATCACATCACCTCCTTTTCTGTTGGGAAGTATTCAATTAATTCCTTAGGCTCTCACTAATATCTTGTCCCTTTCATGGGCGGTTACAACCACATGAATGGCTAATTAATTCTCTTATCCTTATCTCCCTGAAGTATCAATTGCTCTTTCGGTGGTAGTAGTTGTGAAACCAGTCAGTCAAACTTGGCTATTGTTGTTGCCTCAAAACACAGCCAGTAACCATTAAGCATATTGAGATTGACCTTAAGCTACCTTGTAATTCCTCATTCTCTTACATAACCATGTTTCCAAGTGTAATCCATTTACTCCTACTTCCATATACATGCAAATTCTTCCCAGGCTTGATATGTCTTCCCAATTCTAGACACCACTACTCTGCCCACCATAATAATTTGTCTAACGCTTAGAGTCAATTCTACGTCCAATTCCAGTAAAACAAATATATCCACGCTATATATAGTAGAATTCTATAAACATCAAACATTACCTAGACTTTAATCTATTACTTTGAGCCTCGTTCTTTTGTTTTTGTGTGTAGCGGTCTAAGAATCCCAATTCAAACAACTTATTATTAGTGTTTTATAATTACTTTGATTTTTAATTACTTTGAATTATAGTATTTATTGACTTCAGACAAAAAAGTTAATTATATTCTTGATTTGTGTCGAGTTTTTGTCTTAGTTCGGATTTAGTTTGAGAATTAATTGTTATATATGAAATAGGCGATGCCTTAAAATAGTAAATTTGAAAATAACCACCAACCACAAGCAGTAACCATTCTCAACATTTTTAGGTGTTAGATCATCATTTGTAACAACTAAGTTTATAATATTTGATTTTGTTTTAAGTATACTATGATCTGATAAGTGTGCAAATTATTTTTTTTGGTAAAAGAGAAACAGAAAGAAGCTCTAACAAAAGCAATGCCCGTTGCTTAAGCCAAACACAAGTGACCTAAAGAAGGAGAAGGCCATAACTCTAACGCAACCACATGCTTAGATCCCCATTTTACCAAAAAAAAAATCAGCACACTAGTTGGCCTTACGGTAAACATGTTGAACCTCCATTTGCCAATCTCTGCCAAGTAGATGTTGGACATCACAAATTAAAGCCACATACAGGTGAAAACTCCCATGGCTTGTCTGAAGAAGCCGAACACTCTCAAGTGGATCACTTTCAAGTTTAGAAAATTGTATTAAGTATCTTTATATATGTTACTAATAAAAGCATTCTAATTTCCTCCCTTTCCTTTAATGTTTCCTTAGGAACATTCCAATAGTTGAACATTGAGTATCTTATCATGAAAGTTTTATGTTCAAATATCAATATTAATAAAATTATTCTGTTTAATACTTGAGCAACTATTGATCAAAGCCATGATGAAAGGAAATAATTCTAATCAACTCAAAGTGTGGAAGAGTTTTACATATATAATCATTCAACCAAGTTCTGCTACATATTAAAAATATCATTAAAACCATTTTACTGGAATAAAAGACCTTAATTACTTTGTTGGTTACATGATTGTATGGAGACTTGATGACAGTATATTGAATTTAAACTTATATAAAAACGAGTTCTAAATGATCAGTGATGGATGAGTAATAAATAATCTATATACAAGTAACAAAAGAATTAGTCAAAAGCATTGACTACGAATTGTTTGAACTTTAGTTTGTTTATTAATAGAGCTTATTCACGAGGTATTATTAACTAATGAGTACATTAAACCAAAAGCAAAATAAACTAATGAGTATATAATTTAGTTAAACCCCTAGTTGCGCACTACTTTCTGTACACTTCCTTAATATTGTGATGACCTTCAATATTAGTAACTTAAGTAAAACAAAGTACAATTATTAATTAATGTTAAAGGGTGTGTAAAATATATCATGTTACAAATTAGTTCTATTCAAATCCGACGACTGTTGATTGGATTTGCTGAATAGTATTTTTCAACAAAAGAAAAATGAATTGTGTTACTAATACATTATTTAGACTAAAATGCCCTAATAACTCCATCCCATTTACACTTCTTTGAAATTTAATATACTCACTGTACACTTCTTTGAAATTTAATATATTCACTGTACCATGGCAGAAAAAATATATATATTCTCTTTACATGTTATGCACCACTCTGGAACCTTTTTGGTGGTTGGGTTATACTTTCAAGTTTGAAACACCCTCTCTCTCTCTCTCTCTCTCTCGCTCTCTCGTTATCTTTGCTACCTTTTGCTTTCATTTATTGGCACGACTGGACACATTGCTTTCATCCTTTTTCGTGAATATATATTCTAGCCATGGGAGCTTCTAGTAGCTTTTATTTTATTTTTCCTTTTTCCTCTTTTTTTTTTATTAACAAGAGAAAGAAAATTATAGAAGAATTCAAGTTAGAAAGAGAATAGAGAAGGAGGAATTTTTTTTTCTTTTTAACTATGGAGTGACAATAAAGAAAGAAAATGAAATTACAAAGTATATATTTAGATTTAGGTGTGTGTGTAAGATTTTTATATTTTATTATACATATCAAAAGTCATTTGTAATCAATTGAGATTAATTTATTTCAAAATAATTCATTTTATTTATGTAAAAAGTACAATATTAAGGTTAGTTTTGTCCTAGAAAAACAATTATGAGAATCAAGTGGGGGATACCTAGAATACTTCTTGTAGATTAGAGTATGTATTGATTGTGCTAGTAAACAGATAGCTAGGTCCAATGTTGTTGACAGAAAATAAAATAAAACATGGACCATTAATTGAGTAGAGTTTTAGATGGGTGATGTGAATATCTGACACTCTCTTTTCATGACCTTGCACTAAATTTTCTTCTCCAAAATTACAAAAAATCCAAAACCCAAGAGTACAAGGTTTCCCTCTCTTCAATTCCAATTTTGGCTAAACTATCCTCTAGTCCTTCTCACACCATATTAAGCTAAACTTCGTTTGTACGACGAAAAAGCTTCAATGGCCTTATATTAAAATTGAAAACAGTGGTCTTGCCATAGCAATTATAGTTGCCAACAACTTCTCCCACCCAAAGCTCAAAATATCAAACTTTCATTAATATTCCAAACCAATATTTATTGTGTCACAAGTCCCCCTCCTCTTTACCTCGTTAGCTCGCTGATCACTCATTTCTACCTTCACACTAGAATAGTAGAATGGGTCATAGACTACTAAGAAAGACAATGTCATGTTCATGCTTGCATATGCACATGTTATTGTTTATCCTTTTGGTTTCTCTTGTTGCCAATAAAAGTGGCGCCACTGCCAAGGTGCCAGCGGTGATCGTGTTTGGTGACTCGTCGGTGGACGCCGGGAACAACAACTACATTCCGACGATTGCTAGGAGCAATTTTCAGCCATATGGTCGTGACTTTTTTGGTGGGAAACCAACTGGGAGGTTCTCTAATGGGAGAATACCTACGGACTTCGTTTCTGAGGCTTTTGGACTCAAGCAATTCATACCTGCTTACTTGGATCCTAAGTACAACATCTCAGATTTTGCCACTGGTGTCACTTTTGCTTCTGCTGCTACTGGTTATGACAACGCAACTTCAGATGTCCTGGTATAAAATTAATTATAACTCCTTTTCAAATAACTTACCTCATTTCTTTTTCTCTTTTTTCTCGTTAACTTTCAAGTTTCAACCCCCTTGGTTTTTGTTTTTCAATTCGAAGTTTTGAAGTAAATTTTTGACAATGTTCTTAGAGTGATTTTTGTCAGAATCTCCAATTTATTACTTGATAGTGTTGTTCGTTATAGATTATTGTTAATATAAATAACTGACTTTTTGAACTTAATTAGCGCTGTTATGTAAAGTAGAAACATTAAGCCAATAGCTTGATTTTACTTCGATTTTTTTTTTTTTTTTGGTAAGGGATTTTACTTCGATTTTAATATCACACAGATCAAGGATAAAATTTATTAAATAAAAGAATATAGTACCTTATATTTAATTTAGAGAAAAATCATTCATTCGACATAAGCAAGTAGTTTTGACAATATGTTACACATCTCTTATAATTATAAGTTTGATGTGAAAATTTCATTCCTTCAATATTCTCACTAAAAAATCTAGTTTTAATTATTTAATGACAAAAAAAAAACTGTATTAGTGATATCTGTTTGATTTGTGGGTCATACATTAATAATTTTTGTTACTTATATATCTAATTAGGGATCTCATATTGAATCTTAAAGGCAAATTCAATACATATATTTCTTTAAAAATTAAACTTCCCTTAAAAATATGGTGGTAAAATTAATGGTGTTTGACTTTGAACTTTATCAATTATGTTCTTTTCCTTTCCTTTTTATTTTGGTATTATTTGGACTTTGGAAGTTTTTTGAGTGGGTTTGCCAAGCCTTATTTCATAAGTTTATATGGATTAATTAATACTACTAAATAATTTGTGGTCGAGCCATACTAAAATTATTTTTAGAACTTATACATATTCTATGTTTGAACTTGGATCGTTAGCCAAAATTTTAAAAAAAATAAAAATAAAAAAAAAATAAAAAAAAATCTTATATATATGGATTAATCAAAGGCATGCTTCCAAATTATATATACAGCCTCAGCCTCACACTAACAAAAACAATCATAATTTTGAATCGAGTTGCAGTCTGTGATACCATTATGGAAGCAGTTGGAGTACTACAAGGAATACCAGAATAAACTGAAAGCTTATGTTGGAGAAAGCAAAGCAAAGGAGATCATAAGCGAATCATTATACATGACAAGTCTAGGAACAAACGACTTCCTGGAGAACTACTACACCCTCCCCGGCCGGCCGTCACAGTACACGCCGGGCGAGTACGAGAATTTTCTGGTCGGAATTGCTGGCAATTTCATTAAGCAACTCTATGCTCTTGGAGCTCGCAAGATATCCCTAGGAGGCTTACCTCCCATGGGGTGCTTGCCTTTGGAAAGAACCACAAACATTGTTGGTAGCAATGATTGTGTGCCTAGCTACAATAGAGTGGCATTGGAGTTCAATGGCAAGCTCAAGAATTTGACAATTGAGCTCAACAAAGAGCTTCCTGGGATCAAATTGGTGTTTTCCAATCCCTATTATATTTTCTTGCAAATCATAAGAAAACCTTCCCTCTATGGTAAGTTCTAAGTTATAGTTGATTTTTTTCTAGTTTATTTTTCCCTTGGAGCTAATTAATTAGAATTATTTTGGTGTACACTACAGGGTTTGAAGTAAGCTCAGTGGCATGTTGCGCTACTGGAATGTTCGAGATGGGATATGCATGCAACCGTGGTCTTATGTTCAGCTGCACCGATGCTACCAAATACGTCTTTTGGGATTCTTTCCATCCCACTGAGAAAACCAATCAGATCATTGCCAATTACGTCGTTAAGAGAGTTCTAGCTCTATTCCTATAAATAAATAGTACTAATTTTAAGAGTTTTATGTAATGCATATATAAGCTTGTAGTGTGGTTTTCTTTTCTTTCTTTACTACCCTACTCTGGTTGAAATTTCTGGAATTTGCCTCCAGGAACTTTAACACCATAAAGAGGAAAAAAAATACCATTTGGGCTTATTCTAGATGTTTATGTCCAGATGAGATGTGTATTCCCAACTTTTTATAAATATTAATATAGCACATTCACCATAAAATGTGCTTTTTTGAGTAATGGTATTACTTATTATTTTAAACGAATTTGTGTTCATGTAATTTGCATTGAAATTAGAAATTATGTGTTCTTTTTCCTTGCGTAAAGAAATGGGAGAGTTCTCTTATTATTTTAAATTAGAGAAGAAAGGCTTTTGAAAATGAATGCATATTCAAGATCAATCAAAAAGGTTTACCAACTACGATGCTGCCTTCCCTTTAATAGTATAGATAGATATATTTTTCTTCAAGTGGAAGAGCTGATAAAACTAGGGATAGTACATCAGCTACAACGGTACATTATCAACTCTCTGCTATGTTAGGAGGGGCCACCGTAGCTACTACCACCTCTGATTTTACTTTTCCCNACAGTCTATGTTGCACGGGGACGGGAACACGTCTCGTCTCCGGTACGGGTATGAAACGCGGGTACGGCGATTTTTCAAAAGCGAGTGTACATGGACGTCACGTCATATATATATATATATTAATTAATAATTATATATGTAATTATGTATCAAATCCTTAACAAATATCAACCAAAAATCATTAGAATGAACAATTTTAAAATTCTCAAGTATTACAAAATATCAACATAAATCCTTAGTAAATAGCCTTCAATCTACCGAGCCTTCACTTGGTTCAACAATGGAGGAAGAACTAAAGCACCACCGAGGAGGATGAAGAAGAGTTGGAGCTGCAACTAGGGTGAAAATGGTGAAAAAATTGGGCAATTTAGGTTTTGAAATCGGGTTGGGGAAGAAGAATGGGGCTCTAAGCGAAAACTGCGCTGTTTTGGGCAATATTCAGCTCTTAGGCCACTTAAAAACGGCGTCGTTCTACTAAGGAGCAGGGACCGGTCATACGAAAACGGCGTTGTTCCACTTAAGTCAATTACCAGTCATCCAAAACGATGCCGTTCGACTCTGTTCAATATTTTTCGCCGTTTTGCGTGTGTTTTTTTGATGAAACTTGGAGTTTTGAAACGTTAAAGTAAAAAAAAACTCCTGGGAAACGATTTTTTGCTGTCTCTAACGTGTGGAACGCGTTTCGCGTTTCATCCCGTCCCCGAAATGGGGACGCACCCTTTTTTCAAGTCCCGGTGCTTCTAAGATGAAAAGTAAATGTATTTCAACAGAACAAAAGAAAAAAAGTCTACAAGAGACAACCTGCACAGTAAAACTAAACAGTTTTCCTATTTAACCATCTCTACATACATGTTCATAAATAAAAGAGGCCTAATGTTGTTCCAGCGGTATGCAATCTTTAACAAGTTGCTCAAAGAAAAAACCTTTCTCTCCTGAGAGCTTTTTCCTGCAGAGATGACTTGCAAGTTGCAACCAATCTGTTTCAGGAACCAGATAAAAGAAACCAAAATCTAGCACTGTGTTACAAGCACGAACCAAAAAGCCATTGCTTCGGCAACTCTGCCATCCATTCTCCCCTCAAGATGAGAAGCTGCAGCCAAATTGTAGCCTTGATGGTCCCTGATAACCACACCCAACACTGTCACGTCAGAAGCATCAGTATTCATTTTAATCAGTCCTTGGGTTGGTGCTTTCCATGAAGCCTGAGAAGTTGGTTGCCAAGACACCTGTCTCTTACCATTGAAAATCCCATCTCACCCAAGTATCCTTTCAGGGTCAGTAAGTCTTATTTCAAAACACAGTTTATTTCTAGCAACCAACAGGCCCAGAAGTCAAAACAGAACATAGCATGATATTTAATGAATGCTTCTTTTATTTTCAGTGGATTAAACGAAAATTTTACTGAAAACAGGCAATTCAATTATGTAATTTTAAGCAGAACATATCCCATGCAGCATCAAGTTGCGAAGGCAATCATGAGTCATGGTGATATAATTTGATTAAAATCACAAATCAATCAGAAAATACGAAGGAGAAGAAAAGAGAAGAGAAAGAGATAAAAAGATTGGAACCGCAGCAGAAGAAGAAAACAGAAGACTAGATAAAACAATATAAGAAAAATGGCAAATGAATGTCACAGAGGCACATGCATTCCAGTGGCTGATAAGAATTTGTAATTCAACTCACCTGAGCAGAGGTGAGGCAAAGGGGTGGAACCTGGTTATTCCTCGGGCTAAAGATAGCATCCAGGGCACGTATTTGATAACAATGCATAAGATATCAATATTAAATTGAAAAAGAATTGGTTTTTATTTGCCAGTATGATTATATTATACATACCAGGCACATTAAAAATCTAATGTCACTTTACTGCATCGCTTTCCAATCAAGGGAACAAATTATTGTTAGAAGTAACACATATGATATGAGTAACTTACACAAACAAAGAAATACAGAGCAATGGGTGACAGAAATTCTGTTGATGAAACACATGTAAATATCCACATATTCAAATATAAATAGAAAAGCTTGCATAATATTGGGAAGAAATTTTGTATTTTCATCACCAAGAACCAAAACAGTGTCCTGCTAAAGAAATTAAGGCTTAAACACTTCAATGATTTCATATAATTATATGTGCAGCTTGTTTTCTCCACATTTGATGAACATTAAAGGAGTATATGTCTGAGAATCTGGGTCTGGATGAGAACATAACAGACATTCACAAAGAAGACAGGGCAAAGGAGCCATCTAAAAGGTAGTCACCTGCAACTTCAATGAAAACAATAAAAAAGAAATGAATTTATATATTCATGGCTAGGTTTAAAGATTATCTCCTAATGTAAATGTTTTGCCTCTACTGGTATTTCTTTAATGATTTTCACTTGTCCAAAATAAAAAAAGCGTAGCAGAAATGTATAATGGTGTGTGTCTATATAACTGAGTCCTATGGTTTTGCAATCTCAATCTAAGAAGACATCAAGCAATCAGGCTCGTAAGAGCAGAGAGAACGTGACATATTTATCAAGAATAAATAAAAATTTCACTGCACAAAATACCAATGAGCTAACAAGTTGCAAAGCATTAGGGCAAAAGAGTTAGCAGAGCATATATTAAGATAAAATAAATGATATCATTACAAAACCTGGATATAAAATAATAAGTATTAGTTTCTATCTTGAAGGCGATAAGTTCTTTAGNAAATGTATAATGGTGTGTGTCTATATAACTGAGTCCTATGGTTTTGCAATCTCAATCTAAGAAGACATCAAGTAATCAGGCTCGTAAGAGCAGAGAGAACGTGACATATTTATCAAGAATAAATAAAAATTTCACAGCACAAAATACCAATGAGCTAACAAGTTGCAAAGCATTAGGGCAAAAGAGTTAGCAGAGCATATATTAAGATAAAATAAATGATATCATTACAAAACTTGGATATAAAATAATAAGTATTAGTTTCTATCTTGAAGGCGATAAGTTCTTTAGACCTTCCCAGATGTTTGGACCTTCAGGGTGCACATTTACAAAGTATTTTACAAACCGTTCATCAGAAGATACAAGTATGGTACTCAAGGTCAACGTGGGCTTTGCGGCATTTCTCTCCTTGAGCCACGCATACATTGAAAATCTTTGAATAATTCTCTCCAAATCATAGCATAAGTATGCTGGGAATGCCACCACACATTCTAATGGGTAACCTAAAATATTTTTCAAGCAACCAATCTTCTTTTCAATGATATCTTTACTCTGGTTTAGAATCATGGGAGCTCTTTTTATCATTTTAGCCACCATGTTATAGTCCAAACCAGCTTCTACCAGGCAATCAAACCTCTCCTGTAATTGGTCACCTCTCCCTCGGAACTTTTTTAATGCCTTTGCCATCTCCTCTGAGTTCTCAACATACCCCAGTTTCAACAAGAATGTTGTTTTCTCCAGATGTTTACTCGGGTCTTGAGGAGATAGCTGCTCGGTACTCTTCTGTTTCAATTTTGAAGCCAAACTGATAAGCTTCAGTGGGTCATCACTTATGATTTGACATAAATCAGCTTTTTTAACTTCCAGCTCTCGGCAAACAGTTTGAGGTCCTTTCAAGGAATGTGAACTCAGGAGCTGCATGTGATTAGACATAATCTGAGCAATGTCCTCTGATCCCATTCCAATATCATACAAAAAATCAACCACTCTCAAAAGATTTTTGGAACACTTACTTGACAAGAGACGGGGATTGTGTATAAAAGAAGAATAAATCACATTCATCTTGAGACCCAACTTAAATAATCTGCCAAATAAGACATACACGTTCTTCCCACAACCTTCAAACAGTAATTCAGGATTTTTCTTAAACAAATTGTGCATATGTTCCTCAGAATAACCAACTTTATCAAGAAATTCAATAGTATCAAGCATCCTTTTCCAGTCATAAGCTCTTGTACATGACAAGTACTTCCCCATCCAATCATTTTCAATCCCTATTTTCTTCAACCAGTCAAGAACCATNTTAAACAAATTGTGCATATGTTCCCCAGAATAACCAACTTTATCAAGAAATTCAATAGTATCAAGCATCCTTTTCCAGTCATAAGCTCTTGTACATGACAAGTACTTCCCCATCCAATCATTTTCAATCCCTATTTTCTTCAACCAGTCAAGAACCATGGCAAATTCACTGTTTATGTCACCTATCAAAAGTGCAGGACAACAACTAACAAGCTTGATAACTGTAGATTTACTCAAACCCAAATTTTCATAAGCTCGAAATTTGGAAGACAATAATCCACTACCATATCCAAAAATCTCTCTTGCTTCCTTATAAATTTTCCCCATTCTATTACGAGGAATCCCATAATTGGATAAAGCATGAAAATTATCAAGCATAACATAATCATCACTCAAAAAAATCATTCCACGGGGCAGAAGCAAAGGGAGCTCAGAAGGGCTAAGACCCAAACTCTCAAGAAAAGGTTCAAACTCGTTGATGGGATTGTACCTGAGAAACTTGCCTAAAGATCGAGCAACATCTTCCTGTACATGGATGCTGGAAATCAAAGTTTGAAGAAAATGTGGTGAATTCTTGCTAATGAATTCAGCATCAAGAAAACTGTAGCCTCGGGTAGAATGCAGGTAATCTAACAGCACATCCCGAGCTTCTGTCCTTGCCACCCGAGAAAGCCGACCTGCGAAATTGGGGGATTGCATAGACCCCACAAGGGAAACTTTAGAAATATGAAAAGCTCTGAAACCTGTGAAGCATTGGATTTTGACAAAGTCTGAAAATGGGTTTTGGGTCGTAATGGGTTTTTTATGCATAGTAGGGGAGAAAAGACGAAGATGATTGAGTTGGGCAATCATTTCAGAGGACTAAAACACCCTTTTACAGAGAAGGGGAATAAGCATAGCAAAATGCTATGAAGTACAAAGTGCAAGCGCAATTTCATTGCCTATGAAGTTGAAGGTATTGTGTGAGCCACTGATTTCTTCATCCATTTTGGTTTGAAACGGTAGAATGAAGCCAACGAAGGTGAAAATCGATAGCTTTTCAGTGCAAACCAGGTTTCAGAAATGGCCGGTGTTACAGGGACTTCGGAGGAGGTGAAGAAAAGATGGTGATCAATGTCAATGAGGTTTAACAGTGATATTGAGAAAATTGAATTAGGGCTTTGGAGAATCGCTAGCTTTTGCCAAACAGGCCTTAAGCAAAAATTTAGTCATGTTTATTAAAAAGAGTAAACCACCATTTTGGTCCTTGAAAGATTTGGGATTAAACAAAATCGTCCCTGAAAGATAGGAAACAACAAAATGGTCCTCCAAAAATGCAACATCCATAACAAAATGGTCCTCCGTTAATGTAGTCCGTTTGCAGGTGACGGAAGTGCTGACGTGTCACCGTTAAATGCTTATTTGGCCTGTTAGTGACTGACGTGGCACACTAAAATGGTCCTTCTTCATTTCTTCCCCATTTTCCCTTTCATTCACGCACACCCCTTCTTCACCTTCCTCCATTTTCACTTCTCAAGCTCCCACCCAAGCACCACGCACCACTTGGAGAGAGAGGGGCGATGGAGAGGGGAAGAGAGGGGTGGTGCGTGGTGGTGAAAATGGTAGTGATTGGCAAACGATTTTTGGGATTGCTTGCTGGAGTTTGTGGTAGAGTAGGAATAAACTTGTTTTTGAAGGTCATAGTAACTATGGGGACCTCAGCTTATCCATTTCTTATAGTGCAAAGGAGTATGTTAGGTCGCAGGTCAGTGCTCAATTGCATGGAAGGAGTTTCTTGCCTGGGAAAAAGATCAGAGTGGGTTGGAAGTGCCCAGAAGTTGGATGGTGCAAGTTTAATGTTGATGGGTCTTGTTTTTCTACCAATGGCCTAGCTGGTTATGGAGGTGTGCTTAGAGATCATACTGGAGCTTGGGTGCATAGGTTTGCAGCTGGCCTAGGAGTTTGCAATGGTCTTCTTGCAGAGCTGTGAGATATTCACATTGCTTTAGATTNTACCTGAGAAACTTGCCTAAAGATCGAGCAACATCTTCCTGTACATGGATGCTGGAAATCAAAGTTTGAAGAAAATGTGGTGAATTCTTGCTAATGAATTCAGCATCAAGAAAACTGTAGCCTCGGGTAGAATGCAGGTAATCTAACAGCACATCCCGAGCTTCTGTCCTTGCCACCCGAGAAAGCCGACCTGCGAAATTGGGGGATTGCATAGACCCCACAAGGGAAACTTTAGAAATATGAAAAGCTCTGAAACCTGTGAAGCATTGGATTTTGACAAAGTCTGAAAATGGGTTTTGGGTCGTAATGGGTTTTTTATGCATAGTAGGGGAGAAAAGACGAAGATGATTGAGTTGGGCAATCATTTCAGAGGACTAAAACACCCTTTTACAGAGAAGGGGAATAAGCATAGCAAAATGCTATGAAGTACAAAGTGCAAGCGCAATTTCATTGCCTATGAAGTTGAAGGTATTGTGTGAGCCACTGATTTCTTCATCCATTTTGGTTTGAAACGGTAGAATGAAGCCAACGAAGGTGAAAATCGATAGCTTTTCAGTGCAAACCAGGTTTCAGAAATGGCCGGTGTTACAGGGACTTCGGAGGAGGTGAAGAAAAGATGGTGATCAATGTCAATGAGGTTTAACAGTGATATTGAGAAAATTGAATTAGGGCTTTGGAGAATCGCTAGCTTTTGCCAAACAGGCCTTAAGCAAAAATTTAGCCATGTTTATTAAAAAGAGTAAACCACCATTTTGGGCCTTGAAAGATTTGAGATTAAACAAAATCGTCCCTGAAAGATAGGAAACAACAAAATGGTCCTCCAAAGATGCAACATCCATAACAAAATGGTCCTCCGTTAATGTAGTCCGTTTGCAGGTGACGGAAGTGCTGACATGTCACCGTTAAATGCTTATTTGGCTTGTTAGTGACTGACGTGGCACACTAAAATGATCCTTCTTCATTTCTTCCCCATTTCCCCTCCCATTCACGCACACCCCTTCTTCACCTTCCTCCATTTTCACTTCTCAAGCTCCCACCCAAGCACCGTGCGTGGTGGTGAAAATGGTAGTGATTGGCAAACGATTTTTGGGATTGTTTGCTGGAGTTTGTGGTGGAGTAGGAATAAACTTGTTTTTGAAGGTCATAGTAACTATGGGGACCTCAGCTTATCCATTTCTCATAGTGCAAAAGAGTATGTTAGGTCGCAGGTCAGTGCTCAGTTGCATGGAAGGAGTTTCTTGCCTGGGAAAAAGATCAGAGTGGGTTGGAAGTGCTCAGAAGTTGGATGGTGCAAGTTTAATGTTGATGGGTCTTGTTTCTCTACCAATGGCCTAGCTGGTGATGGAGGTGTGCTTAGAGATCATACTGGAGCTTGGGTGCATAGGTTTGCAGCTGGCCTAGGAGTTTGCAATGGTCTTCTTGCAGAGCTGTGAGATATTCACATTGCTTTAGATTGGGTAGTTCGTGAAGGGTTACATTAGGTTATTCTGGAAACAGACTCCTTAATTGCTGTTAAGTTGATTAATGAAGGATGCATTGATACTCATACACGTGCTCCTGTTGTTTCCTCAATTCGGGCTTTGCTTGGGGAAGGTAGAGACTATACAGTATCCTGCACTCCTATCGTGAGGCCAACTAAGCAAGGGGTGGCTGGCGGTGGTGCTTGGGTGGGAGCTTGAGAAGTGAAAATGGAGGAAGGTGAATAAGGGGTGTGCGTGAATGGGAGGGAAATTGTGGAAGAAATGAAGAATGACCATTTTAGTGTGACACGTCAGTCACTAACAAGCCAAATAAACATTTAACGGTGACACGTCAGCACTTCCGTCACCAGCAAACGGACTACACTAACGGATGACCATTTTATTATGGATGTTGCATCTTTGGATGACCATTTTGTTGTTTTTTTATCTTTCAAGGACGATTTTGTTTAATCTCAAATCTTTCGATGACCAAAATAGTGTTTTACTCTATTAAAAATGTATAATATTAAAAGAGTTTGCTAAGCTTCCCTCGGCTCGTTATTTAATTAAGCTGAATAATTTTATTTTATTTTTAGATAAAAATTTAGCATAAAAAAAATTATCACATTTTAAGGCTAAAATATACAACAANAACAAATTTCAAAAAAAAATTATAATAGTAATACTTAGCTTCCATTACTAACCCTACAAATAAGGCTACTTATAACTTATTAAGAGGATTCGTGTTACTTGCTATTTTACATTTTCTTTTTCTCTCAAACATCAAATTTCAAACCTTGAAAAGATTGAACTTTTTTCTTACATGTTAATGTGACATGTATATACTATATTAGATACTATTAACAATTATTTCAAGACCACATGGTTTTCCAGAATAGTTTTTTTTTTTTTATTTAATTTCTGTACCATTTGTTCTTCTTTGGGCCAATTTGGAGACTTGAAAACAAACAGACACTCATGCTAGGTTTCTTTTTGGAGCACATGGCATTTGGCGTTTGTAAGTAACGCTCTTTAGTTTTCATCTCATTTTTACAGTCTTTGGTTTTGATGAGAGGTTTATCTGCTTCTGCTGCATTATAGAATGTTCTTTCCAATATTGTTTTGACTGTTTGAGGTTGAAAGTTCAACCTGTATTTGTTGTAATTATCGTTTTCCAATTTGTCATTTTAATACTCACCTTAGCCTGTTGGGCCCATTGAGCTCAATATTATATTTGACAACTTATTATATAATTATTATATTTTTTAATTTATTTATCTAAATATTACCATTTTTTTAAAATTAAAAACTTACAAAAAAAAAAAAAGTCTAACCCATGGGACCTACTGAATGCACAAGTGGCTCCATTGTGTGTTCACGTAGAACACGCCAATGGAGCCATGATGTGTCCCTTTTTATTGTGCACACTAGCTTTTACTTTGAGATTGAAATAACCGCGAGACCCGCTAAGAAAGGACACGTCGTGAGCCCACTGACATGTCTCACGTGGACACGTTGTGCAGCTACTGGCGTGTTTAGTGAGACCCACNAGTGGGCCCCACGAGTCAGACTTTATTTTTTTTAAGTTTTTAATTTTTAAAAAACTATAATATTTAAGTAAATATATTATAAAGTGTAATAATTGTGTAAATAAATTGTCAAAGTATAATATTAAGATCAAAGATCTGTTGCTATTGCCGTGTGTTTCTTCACATAAAACTAATAAGAAAGTCAAAAATTGTCAAAGTGTAATAAGAGCTCATGCTTTACATGATTAATTAAAAAAAATCAAAAAAGTAAAAATAAATTACTTACAAGATCCGAGAAGGTAAAGCTGGTAGGATGAAAGTGAAATTGAAAACATACAATAACAAGCTCTTACAATCTTCCCAGCCAGGGCAATATGTGGTATTATTTTATACTATAAGTGATGAATTCAAAAATAACTCAATAAATGGCCAAATTACAAAAGTGAAGGCTCTCAAAAATTACTAAAGTAATTTAGTAAAAAAATTTGAAACGTGGAACCAGTGGCGCCTAAATCCGTCACTGTATACTGGACCCTGTATACTTAAAAGTAACACTGCTCAATACGGTCTAAACTTCCTAGCAGCTCTCAACTGCTGCAACCGTATTTTGTCCTCCTCAAATTTGCTTTGCAGCATCATGATCTCTGCAACCAAAACATAGAAGGTATTATTATACAAGCATCATGAATAAATTTATTAAGAAATTATATTTAGTACCTCTATTTGATAAATGCAGCTAATTCTATGACGATGACAATAACCTTGTGCTTATGAACAAAGGATTCACAAATCATGTTTTTTGTTGTTTGAAATCAGTAAATTCAATCCGAAAGAAGACTCATCACTTATTTTTGACTGTCTTAGGGACAAAGCATTACAAGACAACGCCAAGGAAATATATACAGAAACTAGAATTCATGAGCATGAGAAATTCACAGAAAACAAGAAAATTCCTTAACTGGTTTCGCCAACAGCAACACAACATTCATTTGACGAGCATCAAGAAATCACATATGCTTGTGCATTTGCATATTAGTTCTTCACTTACTGAAGAAATTGGTTTCAAATCTTAATCCTAACAAGTTGTAATCAATAAAAAGTTTGATCCAAACAGGTGAATGACTTTTCTTTTACTGTATACCAACATTTGAATCCTATATTTGACCATTAACTAATTGCTTAAACACAAATAAGGGCAAAATTTCAGGATAAAGAAATGGTTTAAGACAACGTAAAGGCTGACAATACCATTTCTCTGAGCTTCTTTTTTCTGAATGCGGTAGAAGTCAAGGCCAACTTCTTGACACTTCTTCTTGGCCATTTTATCCTCCACAGCAGCTTGGGCAACAGAGCCCACAACAATTCCACTTTCAAAGTCGGTAGTCTTTTTCCTACCCTTATGGTGGACAACAACTGTCCATCCCCCATCTGCAGCCCGGGCTTCTCTCTCTTTTCTTTCCTGAATGTACCATTACAAGATCATATGGAAAATAAAAGATAAGGACTCAACATATGTTGGATCATTCAAATCTATTAAAAAGCAATATGGTATGTGAAATATTTACGGATCTCACAAAGAAACTAACTTCATAAAGTGGGACAATATTCAAACTCGCTTAGGGTAGAGTTCAATACTAGAAGTTTAAATTGATCATTCAGATCTATAAAAAACTTTCAAAAGAGAAGGTAAAATTGTAAGATAGAGGGGAAAATAGAAGATGTCCACTCAAATGCAAATAAGTGTCGGTCACATAAGAGCAGAAGGGAAAAAATTAAATGTTCCAGTTCTTCCTCATGAGCAGTTATAAAATCATCAATTTGTTGTTGCAACACCTTCAGCGCTGATCTTCTTTGATGGAATTGCGTTATCCATTCTGTAGTTTAAGTAGTCCCCAGTGATCCAGTCAGAAATTATACCAGACATGACCATTAATTGACACTAGCTTTAAATGTACATAATATATACAAAGATAGGTTCACACATGTCTCAGATTGCGTAATCAAGCTACAGATCTATCTAAAAGTTTACCAACATGAAATATTAAGATGCACCACTGACTTTTCTCAAAAGATTGCAATAATTAAGCTTCAGATTTATCTAAATATTTACTCTTATCTTAGGAAGTTGATGATGAAGAATAATGATAGATCTATTGATGAAAGTTTACTGATAGTTTAATTTAAATACATACAGATGCATTAGAGCAGGTACAGCGAATCAAGTACTGATCCCAAAAAAGTCGAAATGAATATACATGTTTGTCAATCATTCTTGCAAATTGTGCAAAAGTATAGTGCTGTAATGATATTGCAACTTGCAACATTACAAAATATGTGCACATTATCCACATATATGAAAATAGAAGTTATCATACACAATATTTGGAGAATTTAACTGCATGTAAATAATTCCTTCAATTAAGAAATGAGCAATACATACTTTTCATTCCCTTGGAGTAGTCCTCATCTCCAGAAGAAACAATATAGATCTCACCATGATCAGCTTCCCCTCCCCTTTCTGGTGATTTTTTAACCTCCTCCACAAAATTCTCTTCCTTCCTTCTACTTTTCTTAGCTTTCTTTGACCTAACTACAAGAAGAAAAAAAAAAAAAAAAAAANAAAAAAAAAAAAAAAAAAAAAAAAAAAAAGAAACCCATGAGGAAGATGAAATGTATAACACTTTAGGAGTTTCATTCCATGATGCAACAAAGAAATAAATCAGAAACAGCTTTTTTTACAAGGTTTAATCGTTGCTCCAAAATCAGTCTCTCTATGATCTTCAAAAACTGCTACCTCTTGACATTCAGAGGGACAAATGTCCACCACCCCATCTGATGAAAAAGGGAAAAAGCAATTAATCAAGATAAACACAAAATACATGGTGACATAACTGCAACATGAACTGCATGACATGTTTGCATGTTTCCACCAATACTAACAGGAATATAGCATGTTCACACTGTGCCACAGCAATCAACTCACCACTTTGCTCTTCTAAATCAATTTCATTCTTTGACTCTGGTCTTCCAACTAGAATTTTATCTTTGCCCTTTCTTTTTCTATTGGTAGAAGTTTTCTCCTTTTTCTTCTTTCCAACACAGATTCCATTATCCCCTGAAACAGCATATACACACACCAGAGTAAACCAGTGATTTCAGTTCTAAATGCAACAGTATTCTTTTTACAGCATCAAGAGTATGGAAACACAATTACCTTCGATGTTCATTCTAACTGCTTTCTCAGCATCAGCATTTCTTTCCCCTTTCTTTTTTCTCTTCTTATCTTCAGTGTGGATGTCTGTTTTACTTTTTCCTTTCATCTTACTAGTAATTTAATCTGGAAACAACAAAAAGGTCCACTCAATTACTTTCCATCAAACATGCATGCAAAATAGCCCAAGTTATGATGCAATTCTTATGAGGCAAGACAAAGTTTTCAAAAACAAAAGGATGAAGTGCCAAGAATGAACTGATAACAATACAAACAACATGAGAGTATAAAAGAAAATAAGTATTGCATCAAAGACGAGTAAATATATGTCATCACTCAGTACAAAATGTAACAGGCACCCATATACATTCTCAAGGTCAACAGCAAAGCAACTACATTGTAAATGAATTTTACCGAATATTCATAATTGCATACACTGCACAAAATACGAATTGCAAATAGCATATCATCTTGCTCCAGAATCTTTGAACTAACACTGAAGGATGATATTATATAAATTAACTAAAGATTGTTACTCCAAAAAGAGAAGAGTTGCAGGTAAAGATCATGTCCTAAAGCTTCCACAACACATTAAAAGAAGAGGATAAGTATACGTCTACCAAAATGGAGAAAAAGAGTAAGATATTCCAGAATTAATAAAATGCTGATAGACTAGTATTCTCAAACTAATTTAAAGTATACTCCAAAACCATGTCTGCAAAGTAAGATATACTCAAACTTCACCAATTATCAAGTAAGCAAAACACCTGTTCACAACAACACAGGAACCAGTCTACAGATACAAGGAAATCAAAAACAGTCTTCCAAACCCAGAATACACTTGTATTATGAAGTAACACTATATTATCTACAAAGAAGGAAATTGATGAGGATAAAATAAGTGTTCTCTCTTTTTTCTTGCTTGGGTAAAACGTAATCCTTTCATATATGTCAAAGAAAAACAAATAGTTATATTTGGGCTGCTTACAAGGTTTCCTCAAAACTACAACATGATCATATCTGGAATATTGTTAATGCATGCATACATCGACATAAAACCCTGCTGCATATCTACCATTAACTAGCAGTTTATATTTTAATTCTTAAATTTCAGAGGGTCATGGCTTGACATAGCTAGCTAGACTAACACCAGAAGAGAAAGCAGAAAAGCAAAATAGTCAAACCTGAAATCCAAAGAATGAAAGTACTTGAGGATTTCAATCTGCTGTGAATGTGTCAGGAACTATGGTGCAGCGTTTATAAGGAAGCGGGTGCGGGTGCAGGTGCAGCCCTTCACACCGACTCGGAGACGGAAAGTGAAGCGAAGTTTCTGAATTCTGAGACACAGGGGAAAAGGGCGGGGGGCCCGCTCACGGAAGGGGTTAAGTGAAACCCTTTTTTTTTTAAACAATGGCTGGCCCGTTTATTTTCGGTCCAACCAGAACCGAGCCCCATCACTGTCGTGTAGGTGTAACCCCCGCCTAGGTACTAGGTTTCGTGGCTGTTGTCCCAAGTGGGAACTGTCGAAACGAACTGGCCCACATGTCACAGACTGGGCCCTGTACTAAATGGGCCATCTTTTCGGCCCACCATGGCTTTTACATAAACGGGTCGGGTAGGTCCATTTATTGGCTGATATTTTCATATATATTTTTGCTAACAATGAAACTTTGGGTTAATACTAAGAGTTTAGCCAAGTGATAAGTAGACTAGACTAGACTAATGTAGGGAGCGCCTTTAAAATCACTCCGATAGAAAGCGCTTACTCTTGGCACTCAAGAATCAAGAAACACATGTTAATGATGGAATGTGGGATGCTCCTTTTGCCAAGACTTGTTGGTTTATGTTGTTGAGTTCACACTACCATCTCTCCCATTATGTACATGATGGAATGTGTGTTGCACTCTGATTTTTAATTATAACATATCCTTTCGCTTGGAGAAAAAGAATACATAAACAAATGAAGGAAAAATATAATATGGCTAAGATAACAGAATATTTAGTGATATGACATTATAAGTTTGATAGATAATAATAGCAATAACATTAGCCACTCTCTTTGAAGGCAAAGGCTCAAGGAGTGACATACATAGCAGAGAAGCCAGCAACTGGATTATAATTCAACAAGCCCATTCTCAATACATAACCAAAATTCAAAATATTAAAAAGGGCAAAATAGAGATCGTGAACTTGAAGCTCAAGGGCACTTAGGTCCTCCTTCCTTGGTCTTCCAGTTATTGTAGCAAGGGCACACAGCTTTATTCCCATAATACCCCGGGGGCACGCACAGGCACTTTCTGCAGCACTTTTGACAGAAAAACAGACAGGGCTTGCGGTACTGGGTCTGGCTGCACCTCCTCGTGCATTGTGATGGGCATTCTGGTCATATCACACCCAAAAAGAAACAATTAATTAAGAAAAAAAAAATATCACCATCATCAATGTTCTGATCATACAGTTTAGTCAAACACTGAAGAGACTCAGATTTAGACCACAGTCAAAGCAAATTGACTGAGGACAACATGGTCATTATAATAAAAAAAAAAAATTGATCTCTGAAAGGGGGAAAAAAGCATCAGCTTTCTGGGTTGGGCTCTGAATGTTGCTCTTTTTTTGATCTTAAATGTTTGCTTGCTTCCATTTTGTTCTTCAGATCTTCTGTTTTTTAACCATAAAAAGACACAGAAGAAAAGAACGAGAAGAAATGGTAGAAGAAAACTTCACTCACGGTAGCTCTTGAGACTGCCGGGTCCATATCCGTTCTGAAAACACACCATTAAATTACACCAATCAGTATTTACTACTATTTACCCTTGAGAAAGTAAAATTCTACTCAATAAAACCTTATTTTTACCTCAGATTTCAACCCTCATAACTCAAAGACAGAGGAAGGTAAAAAAGAAGTTGAGTTTGTTTACCTGGTTATTATGGTGGTGGCCTCCTTGCCCATGAGCTGCCATGACCTACAAAGAAGTAAAAATGTGAGAAATTTTGTAAATCTCAGCAAAGTAGATGTAAAAATGAAAGCTTTTCCTAAGAGACTAACCACAGTTTGAAGCATGGAAATGGCAATGAGGGCCAAGATCAGAGATGCAAGGAACTTAGCCATGGCCATTTCACAGAGACAGACACAAACCTCTCCCTATTTGGAAAAACTGGTAAAAAAAAACAGAGAAGGAACCGCAGGGATTTAGAAAAAGGGAAAATGGGGAGAGGAGTCTATGGCTTCCAGTGTACCATATGTGGGGTATATATAGGACATTGGTGTGTTGCCATTTAACTACTGAATTTATTGGGTGTGCTCATTAGTAAGGGATTGCCTGAGTTCTCGCCAACCAGTATATGACACCTCTGTCGGCATGCATTATGTATTTTACTAGATCTACATTTCAGCAGTAAAAGAGAAAATTGATCTAATAAAAACAAAACCAACACATTTGAATAATATAACATAACATAACATTCACCAATGTGTAAAGATATAAGATTAAGAATGATGTAAATAAACAAATCATATATAAAATAAATGTGACTTAGACTATGAGAGTGAGTATGAGGTCTCCGTTTTAGATTATTTTTTCAAGAATTTATGGATTAATCCTTAGTTCATCCTTAAATGTTAAGTAACTTGGAATATACCTTGCGGCTCATATGGCCAAATTGCGGCACTATAGTGGGAAAAAAAAAAAAAAAAAAAAAAAAAAAAAACAAGGTAGGCCCTTTCTTGATATTTTATAATTCTTTATGTTCATAAATGCTATATAATAGTTTTATGGTTTATTGGAGTATTTTTATTATCATAAATGTTTAAATGTATATAAAATAATATTTTGATAAGTTTATATAAATAATTTATTATTTTTTAAAAATTTATTTTTAACTTATTTTATAAAATTATCTTTTAGAGTTTTTAAAAAAAATTACAAAAACTTATAATAACTCAATTGATAGTTTTAAAAAAAAATTAAGATAATAATATCTCCAAATAATAGTGAAAATTTTGTTAGAGCTCAATGCCAATCTCTTATACTTGTTTTATTTTAGAAATATTTCTTCAATTATATATCTCAACACAAAAGAACTAATTTAAAATAAATTTATTGTTCTCACATAAAATCTTCTTGAAGTGATATTTAAAACTTATAGATTATGTCTTCAACTTAAAATGGGGTAAATTTATCAAAATAATGTAATTTAATAAATAATTTACGAATTTAGGTTATTTTTAAAACTATTTACCAAAATTGGTCATTTTGTAAACTGAAGAAAATGTGAAAATGAATCTGTGTTTTTCTCTAAAAAACACGGATTCATTTTCATGTTGACTAGACTTCGAAAAAGAAATAAATGCTAGAATGAATCAGTGTCTTTTTAAACAACGCTGATTCATTTTCACGTATTTTGAGAAAAATATTTTAGTGTGTATTGTGCGAAAAAAAAAACTCATTTTAATAAATATTTTTAAAAGTAACGTAAATTTATAAATTTTTTATTAAATAACATTATTTTAGTTAATTACCCCTAAAATGGTGTACCAAAACAAAAATTACAGTTAGTAGGTGAATTGGTGGTTAGTGATGAAATTATTAGTAGGAAAAGGAGTGGGTTGAGAAACAAGTTGCGATGCAATGGGAAGGGAGTAGTACAGCTACGACCTCCAATACCATTAATTAGGGGACTGTTTGGCAGTTTATTGCTAAATAATTTTGAGGGAGAGATGGTGGTGGGGGCATTGAAGTAAAGAGAAAAAGAGTTATAAAGTTAGTTAAATGGGTTGTGGATAAGGGGCCCACATCGACAGTGGGTCAATTATCAAGAAAACGGAAGAAGCAGTAAATAATTTAAAAAGGGCAAATTAGTATAAGAAAAGAGAAAAAGGAGGTGACTTTAGCCTTTTAGTAAAGCTTTAAAATCTGGTGTTCCCCAGCATGAGCATGTGCACCCTCTGAGCGCAGCTCGTGACTCGAAGCTGCGCCGGTTTGACAGAAGTGATTGTGAGCCTCCCATTCCCATTCCAATCCAATCTCATCCCAACCCATTTTGCTGTTTTTTGGTCACAAGTCAGAAAAGGCATCATTCAATTAATGACTTTCCTATTCTTCCTTCACCGCCATTCTTTCTTTCTTTAGATCAATCTGGCTTATTAGATTCAACTCAATTATTTTAAAATTAATTATAAACTCCAACAACGTGCAAATAATTAATTAAACAAAAAAATTAAATTTGTGAAGAGAAAAATGAGAAATAAAAGAGAATAAATATAATAATTATAAATAATTTTATTTGCAGAAAAAAATTAAATATATATAAAAATTTAAGTGTTATTGTGTTATTTAACTTTTTTAAAATTTTTATAATGATACTAATTTTAAAACAAAAAAATAACAGAAGAAAAAAATATATATAATGATTATAACAAAAAATATAAATGAAATGATGATAATTTCATTATAGCCTTCCATTCCATAGAAATAACAATTAGCATTTTCTATAGGAGAGAAATGGAAATAATGATTCCATGGAATATATATTTTTTATTTATTCTTGATAATTTTATAAAATGATAAAAATTACCTATTACAAATATAATGTACTTATCCTTATTATTCCCTTTTCCGGATTCCATTTTTACCTAATACTATGTGTTCTTCTATAATAATAAAAATTAAGAATGTCTTAATTTTTTCCCTCTACTTATGGATTCCAGCCAGAGCGGAGATCCGAATCAAATAAAAAAGGCAGAAAACTGCAGAATTATAGCTATCTTTATGCATAATTCCAAGATATGAATGAGAATATTAGAGGCATGTGCAAAGGACATTAAATATAAGGAAACACACACACTTTAATAGGTACTACCTCTTTCTCTTCTCATAATAACTCATTTGCATCCCTGCATTATAGCAATTCACAAGGGATGTTGGACGGAATTAAATCATTGAGGCTTATTGTTAGGAACTCAAGCTCGCGAAGGTAGAATTCACCTTAAAAGATTAGTTTATTAGGGAATGATGCATTCACTACTTAAGTTCTATCTCACAATTGTTTGCAGAATCGATGTGAGACTTCTCATATTATAACATTCCCAACCTCTTGAGAAGCTAGACGCCCGTGGGCCGCCTACTCTTGGCTGCCCACTCAGAGTGGCTAACACTCTATTTGTCAGGTAGCCATTTTCCTGGTCTCTCCTTTCCAAGGTTATCCTCTCCCGTTGTATTTTTGTCTCTCAATGAAAGCATCAATATTAGGAACTCAAGCTGCGAATGTAGAACTCATCCCAAAATACTAATCTAATAGAGGAGGGTGCATTTACTACTTAAGTATCATCCCACAATTACTTGCAGAACTGATGTGAAACTTCCCATATCATAACACTTATGCAATTTTTAAATAGGTTGGTTTAACTAAAATTTTATAAGCATGATTTATATCATAAAAATTTTTAATTAAATAATTAGATATATGAGATTCATATTTTACAAAAAAAAAAATCATTTAAAAGAGCAAAATAGCATTAATTTTTTATTTTATTTTATTTGTCTTTTTTATGGGAACAAATAACATTAAGTCTTAAATATGTTGGATAGGAGCAGGTGCAGAGCATTGAAGCGGTGACGGTGCGTTGCACGGTATAGCATACGGAAAGAAGGGCGACAGGGTACTCTAATTGCAGTATTGGTCACGTTCTTGCATGTGGGCTTGCCCAACCACCACATGAGGCACCAAATTTATTTCTTCATTCATGCCCGCAAAATATCTTCTATCACTTTGGCTTCCTTTTTTTTGTTAAAACACTCTAATATTTGAGCATTGGCTACTTTACCATAGAGCTCTTTTTTAGTTAGAGAGAGAGTATATGTCGAGAATATAATTCACGACATCAAATTCTTTAGTGAAGTGCCACTAAACATATAGGTCATTGGCTACCGTAGAGCTCTTTATTTTATTCTTATTGGTGTTAGTGAAATGCAATTATAAAAGGAAATACTATTCATGGTTGAGTAGCCTTTAATTATAAAAAAAAAATTAATAAAACAAAATATTGGAATGAGAACCTCAATCCTTTCGGTGGGAAAACAGGGATATTTGATATCTCTTTGGTTTTGCTCTCTGCTTAAAAAGTAGATAGAAGAAAATACTGGTGATTGTCCAGCCCAATTAAAATGGTGGAAAGCTAGCATTTTCCCCTTTTTAGCTGGCCACGTGGGCTACTTTGTCCCACTTTTTGTTTCTCTTCGCAACCTTTACCCACACAAAGTAGAATGACTCCAAATAAGTGGCTACAGAAGGGTGGGGTTAGTGTCAATTTTCCATATATGGTTTTAGATAATAAGTTTATTTTTAGATAGAATTAGTCTATCGAAATTAGATGAAGGTTAATTACATTCACAATATTCATAAAAGGATATTAGTTATACTTAAATTCTTAACCCTATTCGTAGAAATTGTGATTGGCCTAGTTCAAGATATGGAAGAATATGAATTTAAATATAGAATCTCAACTATTTTAGGAGATCTTTAGATTAGTTATGCTGTATGCGCTTGTGTAATCCTAAATCAAGGAGTTAGATTACAAAGGCAAGTATATTAGTATTTTTTTTTTGGTTTTTCACCTGTGTTTGGGCTTCGCTCGACTAGTCTAGTTTCGAGCCGAGAAGAACCACAAAGACAGCAAAACTCTCCTAACATATGCAACTGCATACCCAAGCACTCGAACTTAAGACTCTTGGTTAAGCTAGAACACTCTCTTACCAGATGATCTACACGCTTGTTAGTAGTATATTAGTATATTTAAGCCTAAGCATACAATTTTTTTTTTAAAAAATGATTTCCCTGCATGATCGAAACCATAAACCTTAATTTAATTAGCAAATTTCTACTCCATAATCTCATAGAGCTGAGCACTTTTGGGATTGGGCCCAAGCGTGGCTATTTTATTAGGCTCCGTGGGCTTGTTATCTAGAAATTGGAATGGACCTGTATATAATAGAATTATCTATAGCCCTATCATTAGTCTAATAGAATCCACAAGCCCAAGTAAAATTGGGCTGGGCCACTATTACCACCACTTGAGAATGTAAACTTACATTTTTCATACATGAAAATTGTTAATAAACAGCAGCTTAAACTAAGCACCTTTCATCTCAATTACACTCCACAAGAACTAAACTTCGATTCTCACAAAATAATAAAATGCATTATCCATATGTTGATCTTTTGATAATTGTGCTTAGGCGATATAGGGTAAATTTACATGAAATAACTCAAGAGAAAATGATATTTTTACATTTTGATAGCAAGCTATCTTGATTGATAATTAAAAGGGTGGTGCTCTCTAGAAAATAATAATTGGTGGTTAAGGCACAACAATCATAGTGGTGACATCTTCTAAGCAACCTCTGTATGATGGATAGGAAGCACAGGAACAAAATTGCCAGTCGTGTTAGTGACATTACGTTATGCATTATGGCTTTTTACATTCTTTTTATTTATGAATATTAATTGATACTCTCTTTGTTGATTGAGAACCTTTCTCTAAAACTACAACCTGTGCTATTTTGGTTTCACTAATTAGTGCAGTGACCAAAAGAAGCATGTAGGCCCAGAAAGGCACTCGTGTCGTTTCACTCTCACTAATAGCTGTTATCTCTCAAGCACAATTGTAATTTTGGGTTGCTTTTAACTCTAACTTTCTAGATTTTGAACAGTTGATAAGGACTTTTAGGTAGATATGTCAGAGGCCATAATAAGGATATCAGAATTGCTAGGAGATGATTGAGCCCAGTTTAACTCTTTGTGGCCCTCTAGAATTGACCACTTAGCACACACGGGCCACTTAACCCACACCTCTCATTACAATTTAATTGCTTTATAATCTTTTTATACTCTTGATTTAAGACAAAAACGAAAGAGACCCTTCATTTCATTTTGGTGTTCTTCACAACTTGGAATGGGGACTTCTTTATTTCTTTTTCTATTGGGCTACTTTGGAAAAGGCCCATAAGGCTACATCAAGGTTTAATTCATTCATTTTGTTTTTAGATTCGTGGTGCTAGTTGCCTAAAAAGGAAAGCTTATTGAGGTTGTTGTAAAAACTTTAACCAAAATGGAGAAGTGGGGTTAGGGTAGGTGAGATAGAGAATGGAGGGTATATACCCATTAATGAATTGGGAATGGAAAAAAAAAAAAAAACTAGTTTAGAGTGAAGCTTGCCCCATGCTCTAAATACACTTGCATGTGTGACAATGATATAAATTTATATTGTTTTCCAATGTGGTTATATTCATTTTTAATCAAATCTCTATGAGTTTTTGTTGATGACCGATTCTGAGCAACCTGCAGGAGGGAGAAATATGGTCAGGGAAGATCGGAGCTGGAGCTTCGGCGCCACCTCCGACGCTCGAGTTAGTAAGGTCGGAGAAAGGAGTGAGAGGAAAGCCAGAGAAAGAAGAAGCGTCCCCCTTTGAGTGTGTGGTTTGAAGAGAATATATAGGAGAGAGTATACCTTAGCAAGGTGTTTTTGTCTTCTTACTATAGCAATGGGTAATGATTTTACTGTGTATTAACAGTTTTCTTTTAAAATATATATAAATATCCAACAGCGGGGCATTAGGATGGAAAGGGACATTTCACATGAAGTTGGCATACATCTATAACTTACATTGTTATTCATAAGGCAATGAGATGGAGAAACTTGCCGCAGTTACTATTCTTAGAAAAGTGAGAAAATCAAATCTATTCACCTCTGGTTAAAATAAGAACCAACTGCTATATTCTATCTTCAATCGAATCTATGAGGACCCTTCAGAGTGTACTGTACAACTATGTCGAGCAAGTAGCTTCAAACGAAAATGTACTGAACAAACTCAAACATTTTGTTTCTGGTAATAGAAACTCAAGCATTTTATATATCAGAAAAGACCCAAAAAATGTGACATAGGAGGAGGATTTAACAAAAGACTTCAAAAATGGCACATGTACACTAGAGCATAGTTTGGAAGAATAAATAGAAGAGGCTCAAGAACAAGAAGGAGAAGTCATTAGTGGTTGGTTGGGCCCATGAGATCTCTAAGGAGGTCCACCATTAACGACCTCATAACCTCAATAACTGCAAGGAGGATGAAGGTAGAGGAAGTCATAAGAGGCATGAAATGACGATTCACTAAGCTCCATTCGAACACTCACTATTCAAATCTTCATTTTCTGATCATTCTCTCCACTAAGTAACACTCGCCCTAGAGAGATTTCTCCACCCTTCATGGTGGAGAACCTCCATGCATGAACCTCCATGCTTGAGCTAGAACTTGAGGCTTTTGTTTATTATCTAGTTGCTACTTACCTAAAGCTGGACTTTTTCCCCACTTGGAATCTTTACAAGACGATGTGGCAATATTTGCTTTCTAAGCACTCAATACTACGGTAGGACTAGAAATTTTTTTTCCAAAGGTAAAAACATAGATGGGTTTGAGTTCTTTTCATTGATCATTTTGTCTAATTGCTTATTGAGTTATATATCCAGCCCATTAATTAGTAAACCTACTCAAAATGAAGAGAGATGGACCATTATAGAAATATATTGTGGGAACTCACCACAATGAAACATGATGATTGAATTGTATCTTTCTCCAATAACTAAGCAATTAAATGGTTTTATGTTTAAAATAACAAATCAGATTGTGTTGTTGCATGTGTGTGTACCATAATAAAGCAACCTGTTATTACCAACTTTTGGGTCATAATCGATGACCATTTTATGCTGGGCACTGGTGGAGTCCCATGAAATCGAAGTATATGGTCTCACATAACCATATATGCCCAACAACTAAATCAACTATGAAACCTAAACATGATCTTATTTGAGGCTAATCGTTTTCATCATCAAAAGCACCCTACCGGTGAAACACGGCCTCATCCTTCGCTTTCGGAGGGCCTAGCATAAGCATAAACCGACGCGTGTTTAATTAGCTATCATTTTTTTTAGTACATGACGACACGAAAATTTGAATAATTAATTGACTTCCTGTCAGTTACTTAAATCTTTTGTCATTAGACCATACCTATTGACTTAGCTGTTGTTTTTTCTTTCATACCTCAGCCTAATCAATAGTTTATTACTGTCAGTTAGTAAAATTATTAGAATGGACAATGCAAAAACGAGAGATGAAGGTTTGGTTTGTTTTTCTGAAAAATCACACGAGAGAAGAAAATAGATAAAATTTTCCTTTGTTTGGGCAATGAATGAAAGTATTGAAATGCTATTTGATTTTCTGATAAAATAAACTGCATGCAATTAGTACCAAACTATCTTACGTTCCTTTTCTTATATGCTCATGTTACATTGGTTAATGTATAAACATTAGTGTTAGACTGTTAACACGGACTGTTTCCATTCTAAATTCGAAGCTAACTTCTTTTGCAAGAATTGGACAAATGATTTTAAGAACTACTATTACACGTTTTATTATTTGAATACAACAGAAAATGTTTTTTTTTTCTTATTTAGTGCATCAAAGAAAATATTTAAATTTTTTTCATTATAAATAAATCATATAATCTTCAAAATTATCATTTATTTATTTAACTATTAGGATAAAAATATTATATTTTATAATAGAAAAACTAAACAATGAAATCACTAAGTAAGAGCTTTTTAAGTAGGAGCGGAAACTTTGGCTTTAACAAAGTGGGAAGCATTTACCAGCATCTTTGTTGGATGATGGCATTTTCCATAACCAAACATTTGAACTGGGGAAAATGTTTGATGCATTTTCCCATCAAACAAGCATACTCTAATTTTATGGCTTTCATAAAAGAAAATATCTGGTCTAGGTAGATATGAAAGTACCTTTTTTTGGTTCCCCTTCCAATTGAAGATTTCCATTGAATTGCATCTACGGATAATACAAAACCATTTTAGTCATTAAATGAGGGTGATATTGTCTACTTTCTTCTTCTTTTTTCATTAAATAATGAAGGCTTAATTTTTCATTTGAGGAATGGAATTTTAAACTTGAAATCTGGTCGTTGAATGCAAATGTTTATATATCTCACAATTCAATACTAACCAACTCTACCACTTAGTTGTACAGATAATAATATCACTATATAAACCTAATTTTTTTTTTTTGCAAATAAAACTATTTATAATTATTATACTTACTGTATTCTTTCTATTGCTTTTTTTTTTTTATTCTCTCTNCATGAATTTAATTTCTCTGTTTAAATAACTACGCATGCAATACTTGCAACTAGTATTCAAGTAATGGGATACAAAACTTAATTGGCAGTTTATAAGAAACGAATCTAAAAATGTAGAACAACAAAAAATGAAGAAATAAAAACAAAGGGAGTACAAATTTAAGTTAGCAAAACAAAAAACGAATTCAAGAAACATCAACAAAGATAATCAAAAGCACAATCCCTTTAGCTGTAATGCAATTAATGAAGGCTTAAATTGGTGAGTGGGAATGCAAATTTAATTAGAGAATACATAAATTGGTTGTTGCTTGACAACTACTCTTTCAATTACAATTGAGGGAGATCAAAATGGCCAGCTACATATCCCTATATATATAAGGTCCCATATATATAATCCCATTCACTGCAACCAAAAACCTCCCTTGGACCACTATACATGAACATCATATGGAGCTGTTTGGATTTTCTTTCTTTAACATATGTGATGGTTTGGGAAAGAAAATTTTAAAACAAAGTGTGAAATTGTGCCGTGTAAATTCAGAAAATTTTAGAAAATGATATTCTTTCAAAAGACTAGCAAATTTTGTTGCAAAAAAAAAAAAAAGACTTTTCAATTGAGTTCTCATCAGCTTTTGAATACTCTATCACGCAGATTTTGTGTTCAAATTTTATCGAGATAAAATAAACGTAAAGATTATAGAAAGAGATAAGTTATTTTTTGTTGTGTTCAATGTACCCAAAAAAGGGATTTATGCTTTTAAATGCTAGATGGTTCCAACCATATAGTATTTTGACGGAACAGCAAGAGAAAACTGCCTTACAGTAAAATTGAGGAGTAGTGTTTATCGTTGTCAATTGTCCATTCCATTTAATAATTTTTAATACAATGACCAATAAAATTAGCTAATCCTTTACCGACAGAAGAAAAATTAGACAAGCATAGAAAAATATAGGGAGAGGAGAAGTCAAATGTCAAAGTACGGAATTCATGATAAAAATGATTGATTAGCTTGTTTTCTAGCTAAATTAGGAGTAATTAGACACTTTCATTTAATATTATCCCCCATCGCGGATTTAGGTGACAAAAGGCAATGGAAACGGAAAGAAAGGAACAAATAAATGTTGGTGTAAATAGAGTGCAACAACTCAATTTGGTTCTTTTACATTTTTATCAAGATGAACCAAATATGAAATTCAGAGTATACTTGGAATAATAAATAATACAATATAACATAATATAATATAATTGGTCCACTGATCTCTCAAAAAGGGTGAGAGAGAGAGAGATTTGGTTATTGGTTGTTAACGCCTATGATGCCAAATTTTGTATATTTAATTAGTGAAAAGTTGTAAAAATTAAAATTTATAAAAATATTTAAGTAAATTAGTGTAAGTTTAGTTAAATTTAGGTAAATTTTTAGCCAATTTCTTTTATATATTTTTTATTACGATTCTATGTTTCACCACAAAAATTATAAGCACTGATAATAATCTTAACTAGTATCATTGGAGTATTTTTCTTTAGCCAAATTTAAATGATATCATAGTATAAAAAGGCATAAATATACAAATGTGAAAATAAACAAATCATATATACAATAGTGACTAACAAACGTGTAGATCATCTGGTAAATTGGTGTTCTAGCTTAATTAATGGTCTAGGGTTCGAGTCTTTGGGTATGCAATTGCGTCTGATAGAAGAGCTTTGCCGCCCTTGTGGTCATTCCCGGCTCGAAACTGGATTTTGCCCGGACACCGGTGGAAAACCAAAAAAAATATATACAATAGTGAGTGGAGAATGGAGATAGCGCGTGTGGTCAGTTCCTGTAATTTAGCTGCACTTTACTTTTCCCTGAGTTAGACAATGCATCTTTCCCACCCTGGTTTTAGGTATGTTTCCCGTCTTCTAATTCAAGCCAAGCCAAAAGACAATAATCTATTCTCATCCCATTTGTTAATTTTAATTTATTTGAGCCACAATTATGGGTTTCAATTATTATTTTTATTCACTCTCCTTTCATTTTTAAATAAAAACATAACTGCAAAATTTATAACCCCATCCAATTATTGAACGGATGAGATCAAATTGTGGGCCTACATGGATCATTATGATGTATTTGACTTGACTATCTGTTAACTCATGGTGGCTTGCTTTTTTACTGTAATTTTCTATCAAAAGGAATAAGATAAAGGATGATATTAATCAAATTGGTAGATTGAATTATTATTATGTTTAATCCAAATATGAAGATAGTGGGGATTTTTTTTTTTTTTTTAATTTTATGCTGTCTGTTTGGAAGTTGCAGTTTCCTTGTCAACCTCTTAATAACATGTTTGTTTAAATTTCATAATTTGTTTTACCTATCTAGAGAATGAAGGTGGAACAGCAAACAAACATCCTATGATTAGAGTAATTATATTTGTTGATTCAAAGATAAGCATTGGACTCTAAGGTTGCAAACCTTGTCTTAAGTACCAGCTTTGAATGATTAAAGAGTTGGAAACAAGTTAGGAATTCGTCGTGAAATATAATGATGAAAACAAAGAAGAATTGCAGTGCTAGCTTAAAAGGTGACATTAATATTGATTTATATAATTTTGTCTCACTTAAACAATGAGCATATAATTATTGTAAGGGAAAATTTTAATTTATCTTTATTCATTGTATTTTATGTGCGATTTAATTACCTACTAATGCATAATTATTATCCAAAGTGACTGCTTCTAAATAATGAGGAAAGAGGTTTTATCCTTTACTTAAAATTAATAAGCACTTGTGACAGAGAAAATTAAATTTACAAGGTTAAAAAAGATGTGATAGGAAGAGTTATCTAATTTTTCTATGATAATTTATTAGGTTATCTTTTTAATCGATAATTAAATAGTATCTTTTTATTAGAATAGGGTTTGAAATGGAAATGGGGAATAGTATGTGCATTATATAAGTCCAAAAGTTAAAAATGTATCTTCATTTAGTGTAGAGTATTGTGAGGAGGGGGCACATGCAATTGTCACACATCTCCCATGACTTTTGTTCCTGAAAACGAGTAATTATTAAGTGGGCGAAGTTCCCTGTCCCTCTAAACTCATCTCGCAATAATTTGGGACCCATAGCCCAAACTGTCCCTGTGAACTGACTTTTGCCTATTTATACATTGGTTAAGATGTGTTTAAGATAAACTTCACCACTATTTGTATCTTTTTTTTATTATTATTTTGACTACAATTTTTTATTCAAACACAAAATCTACTAGTTCTGAAGATAATTTTAGTGCTACTCGACCACATACCGTTTAGTACTGTAGAAACACAATGAAAATTGAAAGAAGAGCATCATTTCATTAATGTTGACAGGTGTATATATATATATATATACACACATTTACAATAAATGAAAGAATTAAAAAACTAAAAACCCTAAATTTATGTGTAACTGTGATTTAAATGCTCAAAGGTTTAAACTTGTAGGGTTTGTTTGAGAGTTAAAATTGGGGGGAAATGAGAGGAAAGAAAATGAGTATATGTGTTTATCCCCTTGTTTGAGAGTTCAAGATTAAAAAAGGAAAGGAAACCAAGAGGTAATCTCAAGCCCCCACATTCATTTTTTACCTTCACTTTTGTGTTCCTCCAATTTGGGGGGTTTGGAAAAGAAAGAAGAGTAGTTTACTATTATACATTTATTTATTTCTTCAAATTCTTTTTCAAACATTATTTAGATAATATTATTAAATCTTATATTAAATATATTTACTTTATAAATAAGGGATAAATTTGTAAAATTATAATTTTTTATTTATTTTATTTATTTTCCTTTTTTTNAAACAAAAGAAATAAAATTTCTTCTATTTTCCTTCCCTTCCTTTCCCTCTCTTTCATTTCTTCTCATTTCCTTTCTCCTCACTTCAAACTCCCAAACAGAACTGTAATAACAATAGTAATTAAAGAAATTAGTTGAAGATTATTCTCTTTCAAGTACTAGCATTGGTACCTAAGTTCAATTACAGCATCGATATTCATGATTCGACCATGCATGCATCTAGTGATGCAATTCCTTGGTATTATCCAATAACTTAAAAATATATATATATTTATAAATTTAAAATCCATGAGTAAGAGAAAAATGATTAAGTGTAACTAAATATGTATATCACACATTTTTAATAAGATAATATCTTATTTATGATATAATTATAGGAATCTTGAATACTCGTGTATGTTTTGAATAAATACATATACTCTTATATCTCATATTCACGTTTCTGTTTTTTTTGCTAATTTCATATTCATGTTTTTAGGATACGAGAATCATATTTGGGCCCTTCCTCTCCAGTTGATAGGACCCGCGTAACCGTGCTTTATTTCCCCACTCTCTGTATTATGGGACTATATATATATATATATAACAAAGAAGAGAGACAGAACGAAAATCAAAGATATCGCTGTAACAAATATCCTTAATTAATATGATCATTTAAGTTCGAATAATGTGGGTCCTATCGTAATATTGTGTTTTCCTATTCAAAATTAGCTATATGAAAATAAAATGAAGAGAGAGAATGAGTGAGAAATGTGTTATGTTTATATAGCTAAATTTTAATGCTTTTTATTTTTTATTTTATTTTTGGATACGACTCTAAATTTGAACACGAAATCATAAGTTCTGAGAATAATCTCAATATCATTTGACCATAGATTATTTGGTAGATAAATTTGAATGCTAATAGTATTAAAAACTCAATATTAGAACTAATTGATCACGAGAAAAAATATTAGACATAATTTTTTGTTAATAAAATGTGTAATTTTGGTCATGCTAAAATTTTTTAGATATATTTTAAAGTGTAAAATTCTCTCATAATTCCACTATTCAAATTAAAGAGTTACGTCTTGTGAACCTTTCCAAAAAATTTGAGTTTGATTAACGATGAAACTCAGCCCAAAATATTAAAAGTATAAGTTTTTATTTTACTAAAGATTTAGACACATTCATCGTTAGATTAAGCTAAAATTTAGTAAGAAAGTTTACAAAACGTAGTAGCTCTTCAAAATAGTGAATGGCAAAGCCAGATTAATTATGGTTGACGAAGACAAAGTTGATAATAGTGAGTATTGAAGAGAAGGGAGTTGAGGTTCTAAGGAGTTAAAGTAACGAGGAGGAAGGAAAGGTTTAAGTAATATTATGTCATATTATCAAAGATTCTTGCAAGATCTCATAATATATATTTTATTTATTTTTGGTTAAGATTTTACATATATACACAAGTGTGTTAAACTAATACTGAATAATAAGTGAACTTTATTATAACCCAAGCAATTTCAATTATTAAAGTTAAACCTAGTATTGTTTCTCATTTTAGTGTTCAGTTTTGCCACCCTAATGAGAATTGATTTCCCATTGTGTGCGAATCCTGCAGGTAAAACTCATCTTTATTTTGTGTTTTCACTTATTGTTCATAACGTTACAAACTCACTAAAATGAGAAACCACAATTTAGTGTTTTTCCTTNAGGGAGTTGAGGTTCTAAGGAGTTAAAGTAACGAGGAGGAAGGAAAGGTTAAGTAATATTATGTCATATTATCAAAGATTCTTGCATGATCTCATAATATATATTTTATTTATTTTTGGTTACGATTTTACATATATACACAAGTGTGTTAAACTAATACTGAATAATAAGTGAACTTTATTATAACCCAAGCAATTTCAATTATTCAAGTTAAACCTAGTATTGTTTCTCATTTTAGTGTTCAGTTTTGCCACCCTAATGAGAATTGATTTCCCATTGTGTGCGAATCCTGCAGGTAAAACTCATCTTTATTTTGTGTTTTCACTTATTGTTCATAACGTTACAAACTCACTAAAATGAGAAACCACAATTTAGTGTTTTTCCTTAACTTGTACAGTTTTACCGTTCCAAGAGTAGCAAGTAAACGCAGTAAAATTGAAAGATGTTGTCTCACAAAGTCTACAGTGAGGAACCCCCCACAGGTTCCTTTGGCAATAAATTTCACAGGTTGTGAGTTTCAATGCAACGGTTGGTTACACGGCGTTCGATGATTAAACCTTAGCTCCTCTATGATTGGTCTGCTTACGTCATCCCCCGAAAAATTCCCTCTTTTCTCAATCTCTCCGCTAAAATTATTACTATAAAAAAATTTTAAAAAATAAAATCTCTGATTTGCTGTCTAAGACAAACACGCTTCAAAGTCAGTGCCCTCTACGCCTTTCGGACTAGCAGAACATGGATAATAGCGTACTCCGTCTCGCACTCTATCACTGCCCCCCCTTCCCCTTCTTTTATAACAAGCTCATGGTTTAACGCCGATGATATAATATTTTATCAATTTTGACTTTCCTCCATATTACAGACTCCGTGGCACTGGCACCTAAGAAAATACATGGGCTCGCCCACACGTGTCACCACGTGGCACTTTCTTAACACGTGTCATGTAATTAGGGACCCTTCTTACGTCCTAATCACGATTATGATTGACAAGTTATCCCATTTCATGCAAAAGCTCCAAAGCGTAATATTCCCGAACTGCCGAGGATGTTTCGGTCATTTGATAAAAGGACACCCTAGTTTTAAGGTACGGTTTCAGGACGTGTTTCTTTTGTCGGGTATAACGGAGCAGATGCTGAAAACGTCGTCGTTAGACTGGATTGAAAAAAGCATTGCTGGAACGATCCCGTTCAGTGTCCGGGAATTCTCTCATGCCGACAAAGAGACCTTTAATTTTAGAAGCGTAGGTGTAGTGTCCTAAACGCTCACCCTGGAATATTTTAAATGCCATACGTGCCCCTGTCTCAGAATCAAGCTTACAGATTTGCCACTGCCTTGTAAATTTTTCTTCATATCCTAACAAAAGGGTAATTTTATGATTGTGGGTGGGGAAGATAAGAAGCGAAGGCTTCTTAATATTAGTTTTATTATTATTAATGGAAAATAGGTGAATTAAGCAAAGATTAGAAAAGGAGGAAAGTAATGAGAGGAAAAAAGGGTTGGGGTTGTCCCCTAGATAAAATTTCAATGATTTACTGTGAAAGCTGTCATGATGTTCTTTACTGCCAACTTGACAAATTAAGATGGGTTACAGTCAATGGTTCAGAATTGCAGGCCCTTCCAACTCCATGCTAGGCGGGAAACAAGTAACAACCACTCATTGAGTTAACTCGCGACTGACCCGAGTCACAAATTTGTCCTAAAATTGCAACAACTCGGTCCCCCTTTTTTGGCAGTAAAAATTTTAAAGACAAAGACAAAAGAGTGAGTGAGGGGGGTCAAAATCCAAAGTTTAAACTTTAAACTTTAAACTTAACATGGGTGGTAGTATACGTAATTAACAGTAGGGTCATTTCAATTTAGGGGGAAAGGAGGGAGGGGTAAGGAGAGGGTATATTTATTACTCACATCTAACCCCAAGTGGGGTCAAGAACTTAACCATGGATTAGAACCAGGGTTAAAAAAACAAGTGGTTAAGAAGGACAACCACATAACCCTGATTTTTATTATCAACAGTCATCACTCATCACTGCGCATCATCATCATCATCATCTTCTTCTTCATCCCTCCTTCTTCTTTCAGCTCCTTTTTTCTTACCCAATTTTTTCGAGGAAAAAAAACAGTGGTGGAGTGGATGTTATATGGAGTAGTGTGATATATTAGTAATCTGTACAAAATCCTAACCCTAACAACCTCTTAAAAAAGCTAAGATTTTTCTTTTTGGGACCCTAGATGTTTGAGCCATGGACATAACCCCCACAACAATCACCACCGCCACCACCACTAATACCACCACTACTACTACTACTCCTACTGGTACAAAATCCCCAGAACCTGACAGTGAGACTCCTACCCGGATCCAACCCGCTAAGAGCTTGTCTTTCACCAACGGTGTGCTCAAGCGCCACCACCCCCACCACCACCACCACCTCCACCATCACCACCACCTCGCGAACCAGCCCGTGGTGGTTACCTACAAAGAATGCTTGAAAAACCATGCAGCCAGCTTAGGAGGCCATGCTTTGGATGGTTGTGGCGAGTTCATGCCTTCCCCCAACGCCACCTCCACCGACCCGACTTCCCTCAAATGCGCCGCTTGTGGCTGTCACCGGAATTTCCACCGCCGTGAGCCTGAGGAGCCAATTCCCACCCCGACTACCCACGTTATCGAGTACCAACCTCACCATCGACACCACCCTCCACCACCACCAGCACATCGAAGCCCCAATTCCGCTTCCCCACCACCGATCTCCTCGTCTTACTACCCGGCATCCGCACCCCACATGCTTCTAGCTCTCTCCGCCGGCATATCGGTGCCACCGGAGAGCACCGCTGCACCCAGCAACAACGCTCTGGTCTCGCCGAGCCCGAATGCGAGAAAGCGGTTCCGTACCAAATTCACCCAAGATCAGAAGGAGAAGATGCACCAGTTCGCTGAAAGGGTAGGGTGGAAGATGCAGAAGAGGGACGAGGATTTGGTACACGAGTTCTGCAATGAGATTGGGGTTGACAGATCAGTTTTGAAGGTGTGGATGCACAACAACAAGAACACTTTTGGGAAAAGAGATGCCAATGGTATTGCTATTGCTAGTGCTGGTACACCCATGCTTGAACAAGACCCCAACAACACACATCAGCATGAACCTGCTATCATTGGCGATGACAACGGCAACGGCAACGTCGACGCCACCACACAGGACCCAAATCACTACCATCATAGTGATAGTGGGGCAAACCTTGGTACTAATGGGTCATCTTCTTCTTCTTGAAAATGGGGGAAAGAAAAAGAGAAAAAATAATATGTTAGATCATGATAGAGTAAGTAAGGCTACTACCTCTTAATTTTAGTCCTTTTGTTTCTTGTTTCTTTTTTCCCCTCATTTTAATTGTTTAGTTTTTATCAATGAGATGATGATCAATCACCTTCTTAAGGATATTTAACATGATGGAAGAGAAAGAGAGATTGATATCCAGAGGGAATTTAATTATTTTCTGCCTTCATAACTTGATATCGTCTCCTCTTTTTGCTGCTTGATATGCTTTTCTTCAAATTACTACTCTACGAGTTAGTTTTATTTCTACTCCCTCTCCCATGTTTTCTCCTCCTTGCTCAGTTTTTGGATTGGTTTCCTTTGGGGGTGAAGATTGAACAACAGTGAACTTAGAACACTCCCTTTTTTTTTTTTTTTTTTTTTTTTAAATTTTCCATCTGCACTTCTCTACTTTTCTCTCTTAGATTAGAGGTCAGTGAGAGAATAATGGATGATTTCTCAAATTTCTGTTCATATCATGTGTCCGGGAGAAAGGGGGTAGAAAGTTTGAATTGTTTGTGCAACTCTATTTTATGCAGTATTTTTATATTCTATAAACAATTGATCAGAAAGGTTTAAGATTGCATTAATGATCAAGTTATAAGGTTTTTCATTGCCCCAAAAGAATAAAGTTATAAGCTTTTTTAGTTAATCTTAATAGAATTCATAGGAAAATGATTCTAGAAGAAACCGTATCATTAATTAATTATTCTTTGTAATCAAGCATGCAATGCATCCCCTCTTCATTTCTCACTATTTCTATTAGCTTTGAACGAGAACGAGTCTCTTTTTTGGGGTAATGCTAATCCTTTTAGGCTAATCTATTGTAATAGTGGAATCTAAGTGAATAAAATAATAATAATTAATTTAACGAAATATACTTATTGAAAATCTTTTGGGCACTTTCCTTTTAAGGGAAGTAGATAACTTTATTAATTGTATCATTTTAAATAATGTATTTGTAGTAAAGTTGATGACGCGAGAGAGAGAGAGAGAGAGTAATACCAAGTACTGGGTGTCTTGTCTACGGGGCTTATGGGTCTGTTTTGGCTTTTGTTTACTGCTCTCTCTTTCTCTCTCACTAGTTAATTAATTATAATTAATTATTTAATGTGGGGTCCAGAAGGTGTGTTTGAGATTTTGGTGATTGATTGAAGTGAGGGGCCTGGGCATGGTGGTGGCTAGTGTTCCTAACCACCAGGGCATGGGCTGGTCCTTGGTCCTTAATGGTGCCCTTAAGAAGAGTGATGATGAGGGTAAAACTCAAATTTGGCACTTAATACAACAGTGATCAACTGTGGCAATTTGGTCATGTTTCCCCATCAAACCAGAAATTTCTGCGCATAATGTATTATTGGTTGAATTGAATCTGAGCAGGTTTTACTTTTATAAAAGTGATTTAGGAGTGCATATGTGCCAATACCATATCACTGCGGACACTGTTCAATTTCGGTTTCTTTCTTTTCATCCCTTGGACTTGACATCATTCTAGTCTTCTACATCACCTGCTTTAACAATAAATAAATAAAAGGAGGAAATTATATTTATATTTATATTTCTTTTCTTTTTATTAAGTATAGTTTTATATTGGTTTGGTTTGAAAGCGAATGGGGGAATCGAATGACATCTTTTGCGTCTTTACTCCTTTATGCATAGGTTGAAGTTGAACGGCGCGCTGTCACAACATCTACTATTCTACATTCTTTTTTTGAAAAAAAAGGACGACTTTTTTGAGGCTATAATAAGTTCATATTGTTGTCGTTTGAGTATTATGGATTCAAACATAAAATTCACTAAATTTTGAATATTATTTTTTTTAAAAAAAAAAGGAGAACTTTTTGAGGCTATTAAAAAAAAAATTAATTGTACTTTACCTCAATCCTTCCAAGCCTTATATGTATTCTGAAAATAAAATTCCATAATTAGCGTTCAAATATGTACATATATGAAAAAAAAAAAAAAAAGAAGAGATATGATTAAATTTGAGGCTTTATTTTTATTTTTTACTTTATGTGATTGAGGCTTGTTTTACTGTATGCAAAGCGATATTAATTGTCCCTTTTGATTTAAGCTTTACTTGCATCATTAGCTACGAGGGCTAGCATTGTTAGCTGAGCTGTTGAAAGCAATTATCAAAATGACCAACAAATAGTTATAAATTCAATTTATTTGAAAATATTAAAATTTGACTATTTTAGCTCGAATGTAATAATTAATTTAATTATGTAAATTAAGTATAACTCCAATATAGTTATTTTTTTGTTGTTGTAAAATCTAGAATTCATAAATAGAAATCTTTAAATCATATTACGGTAATTTAGTGGAAAGATGTTTCACATATCTAGAGCTAACCAGCCTAGGTTTCAATATAGTTATTTGATTTTCTAAAATAAACAGAGTTTGTGAAGTGTTTTAATTAAATAAAAATCCAGAAATGTATTTCTTGAATCTTACTAAATATGCTTTTATGGTACAAAAAAGAAGGCATTTGGTGTTGTCTTATCCATAGCAATCTGGGAAGCGTGTTTTGTTCGATGTTGGTCGAGAAAGCATGATAATACCTTGGAATCAAGCAGCTGTCATTTCAAAACCATATGATTATGCACTCTTGTCCATTCAAAATTCTCCATAAACATCCTTATCACATCATAATTCTTTCTTTGCCAAGTCTACCAATGTTTTATTGGTGGGGATTAAGGATATAATCATATGGTGCAATGCACTTATCTCAATAATGCAAATATTGCTTAATGTGGGAGTTAACTTTACTTGTTAATTATTTAATTAATTAATTATTTATTTTTTTGGGGTCCATAAAATTGAGGTTAACGTTCTCTATTGTTGATACGCAACTTTCTGTCCCTACTCTAAAATTACACTAGTCAATGATGCTGTCCCTCTAAATCACATGATTAGATGGATGAACTTCTCAAACTCTAGTGCTTATATTTTAAAGGAGGAGAAAAAAGAAAAAGAAACTCCCTTTCCTGTCATTTCAACGTGTGCGCCCAAACAGTGTTTTCTTTTGAATAAAATGTATACATTTACTATGTTCAAATTATCTAGTTCTAGTTAGGCACCAATTTGTTATGTTTGTTGGTGGATTCATCCTATTCTACCTCAAGTTTGGAGACTATCTTATTTGGATCATTTCAACTTACTATAAATAAATATTACGTTTACACGTTTCTTAATTTGAAGATGACATAAATTTAATTAAACTTATGTGTTGTTATGTACAAGAAAGAAGGTGTCATGGTACTTCTTTTAGGAACACTTTTTGTTGCAATAAACATGTGTGGTGCATGCAAAGTGCTAACCAAGCCCTATCTTTGACTCTTGAATATCCATAATTATTCCGTAAATGAAATTAATTTTATATATAAGTTATTAAGTGTAAGTTAGTGATATTTAGTTTCAAATAATTTATAGTTATTTTGGTTACATGATGACATGAAAATTTAAATCTTTGATACTTTATAAATTACTTAAATTTTTTATTGTTAGATCATATTTAATGGCTTCTTAATAACTCATCGTGAATCTTAGATTTAATTCTTCATGTCACAATATATAAAAGAGTTATGTTACAACACTATTTATTTTTTTTGGTAACCCAAGAATCAGGGCTCGATCTTAACCTTTAAATAAAACTAGACTTACTAAACCTAGGGTGAGTCATCCATACTCTAGAGGTTTCGCTATCGAAACACCCACAGTTGTAACTTTGTGTGAATGAGCGCTTTGAGACTCTCATTTTGTCAATGAGAAGTCTTGAACACAAGATATTCTTTTTGCAATGAGAGACTTGTGACCAACTGATCTACAACCCAATTTATTATGCTATAAGACTAATGCATAGACAAAATTAAAACTCATGGGTCATGGCAGTCTACTTAGCTTTTTCATATATAAAAAGTAATACCCTACACATTAGAAATACCGATCCCATTATTTATGTAAAATTAATCAGCATTTTGGGTGGTGTGGATGATAAAAGGATGGGTTGAGGAAGTTGGAGTCCTAGGGAGTCTAAAGAAAGCTCTTAGGCCACAAAGCAAGGAATCTTTGTTAAATTCTGTGAAGACTACATTTTTTTGGTGACTAAAACCTCTGAAATGACGGAATCAACTTGTATGTTGACAACCCCACTATCTGTTTTATTTTCTTAGTAATCACAATTAGTAATTGATGCAAAAATTAATGGTAATACTTACTTTTATTTAATTCTACTACTTATATAATTAATTACTTGAATTAATCATGCAATAAAATGACGGCAGAGAGGGGCTTTGCAGCTAATTGATCTGAAAGAAACAAGCTAGCTAAAACTAAAATGAAAGAACTCAAGTCCTTTCCACTCTTTCTATGCAATTGATTGTGAAAAAAACGTTGCAACTCTCTAATTTGTGATTGATATTCTGCAGCTGCTACTTTCATGTGAAGTACAAATATGGATAATACAGAAAACAAACACGTTCAAGTGTCGTGTACTATTAGACCTCATAAACCTAATTTTCCTCTAGTGGAGATTATGACCTTTGTACTTGGTCATTGCCAGAAGTGGGGTTTGCATTACAACATGCTCCATGTGCTACAATTGAAGAGGAGTGGGCAAGTTTTCTTAAAAGCCATTACAATTATTATACCAAGCTTGCTGCTAAAAGAAAAAAGAATATGATAATTGGTATGCTAAGACAAAACACAAATGATTTTTGTGCTTCTAATCTCAAGCTTTAAATGCCACTAAAGGTTATGTTACATTTTCGTTAGGCTACTTTCATTGGATTCTTATAGTGTCCCTCACCAATTAGTAGACTCCTTTGTGTCATTATGGGGCCTTTTCAAAGAGACTGCACTATCTAGTGGCTTGGATTCTCTTTTAACCTCTTCTGTTCTGTGTGAGGTGGGTAATTTCTATAGCACAGAGTCAATTTTAAGAAAGCTCCAGCAACTAAGGAAGGCCTACATTACATTATAGTCATTTTGTGGTACTGAATTTTTGTCCACACAATATCCCAAGCATATATATAATATATATATTTATTTATTTAAATTACAAGAAACTAACATATAATAATTAAATTTACCAGATTGCTAGCTACCAAACTTTGAAATCCTAGTGTGAACTGTGAAGCAAGATTATGAAAAGCACATTACTATTTTACCTAACACTATTCCATTTGGTTGTGAGAAAAGACTTCGTAAAAGATTTTAAAATGCATCCCTATTACTTAATTATCAAAGTTTCATCATTAGTAGTAATAATTGATGAGTAAACCATTAAACTAATTATTATAATGTTGCTTGAATATTAGTTAGGTTCATTAAATTTTAACTGGGTTTCTGAGGCTTTTATTTATGCTGTCCTAGAAGATAAAGGGGAAAAAAAACCCCAATATATAAAGGAAAGAATAGTTAAGCAAAGCAACAAAAGGTGAAAGGACCAGTTTTTGCAAGTCAATAGTGGACCAGACAGTTATTTACAGCATAAAGATTAGGGCACTTGCGAATGTGGTGGTCCATTATCTCTAAACAATCTCCGTCTTTGAGATTCTCGTGTATCAGCTCAAGCTTTCACCGCACAAACGCTTGGCACTTTACTAAAATGCTAGTCACCCTTTGCACATATTTCAGATAGGGATAGGCATAATTCTCCTATTAGCAGAGGACACAATAATATTTTTGTTAACTTAATTTCAGGATATGCATGTGGGATAAAATTTAACAAAAGTTGTAAAGGGGAGAAATTGTCATCCACTCAAATGTTAGAGGAGTCTAACGTATACTTCAAACCCTTTGCATTTTATTTTATTTTCACTCTCTTCTCTATTTTGCTCCTTTACACAATCATCTTCAATGTTGGGATGGTGTCTAACAGATTTTATTTAATTATAACACCAATATGATATTGTTTTCACATTTGTCTGGCTAGTCATTACTATATTAACTTAAAAAAAAACATTTTCCTGTAAGTATGACTATCTAAAGTCAGTGTACTTGCTCTTTGTCCTCTCATGCTTTTTCTGTTTCTCTTCTCTCTCTTCACGGATCTTCTCTCCCTTTTACGTTAGCTGTCCGTGCATTGCACATATTTACAACTAGTTCAAATTAATTGTAAAGTCATGGTGAATTTAATTCACTAACTTGTCACTAATTAACTATATATCATCAAGTTACACGCAACAAAATTGTTCAGGAATCTCCTAAAAAATTCTAGCTTTATTTGTCTAANACAGATCTTCTCTCCCTTTTACGTTAGCTGTCCGTGCATTGCACATATTTGCAACTAGTTCAAATTAATTGTAAAGTCATGGTGAATTTAATTCACTAACTTGTCACTAATTAACTATATATCATCAAGTTACACGCAACAAAATTGTTCAGGAATCTCCTAAAAAAATCTAGCTTTATTTGTCTAATGAGAAAAGAAAAAAGAAATCAAAAGTTATGTGCATCCTACTTCCGTTAACTTGCTTGAAATATTACAATTATTTATACGTTAGATTAGTGGAAGGAGATTTGGCATCAATTTGTGATTCCGTTCAACAACATAAAAATAGTAAGGAAAAGTGCAACTTTTGGAAATTCAGATGGGCAGAGAAAAAGTTAACGTGTTTCAAGCATAAATTTTGAATTTGATAGAGCAAGGGTTCTAGGTTTGAAATGTCAAAGTTGAATAGGGCTATATATGGAGTTAATGGGGACTGAAACAAAGAGGAAAGACCCCATTTGTCTAACTGAATAAGGAAAACCATAATGCCTTCCTGTTGTAATTCACATGCCTGCCCACTTGATTGATTCATTAGGGACCATGTGCCTCTATATGAGACCCATGAGCTGCCATTAATTGGCGTCTCTCACGCTTCTCAACCCTCATTCTAGGCTAAACACCATGAATCTACTCAAACCATAATGTGGAGTCTTACTTAAGCAACTTCAATTTCTTGTTATTGTGTACCCACCATTTGCTTTTCTTTCTAACCCATCCAAGATGGGTAAAGGCCCACAAAGTTAAATTGCTAGAATGATAGAGCCCATATTTGGTGGGCCATCATCCCAGCCCACTTATAACTCTCCATCTTCTTAAGAAATCTATACATCAATTGTTTTTTTTATTTATCTTACCAACTAATACCTAATTACCTATAAAAATATGAAAAATGAGACTTATGGTGTGTTTGGTGTTCATTTTTAAATAAGTATTAATAATTATGCTTTTCAAACTTTCCAATGACAGGAAAGAGTCATCAGCTAAGCATGGAGGGGAGTGAAATGTGGAACCCTAATCAAACGCATTGTGAAAAGATCTCATGTCCTTAATTTTTAAATAATTGGTACTTGTTGGAAAATAGTTTTATAGCATTAGTTAAAATTGGCTAACCCAGTCCAACTTAACTCAGCCCAACATGGGTCAGCCCTAAAGGGTCAACTTGGGTTATAGCCCTTTTAACAAATAGAGGCTAGCTTGGATGGAATTGGTCATGAACTGCATATTCCGCTGCCCCTGTGTTCTGTTGCTTTGCTTTTTTTTTTTTGGGCTGAGGTGGAATTCTGTGTTTGGTCTTGGAGTTTAAAGGAGAAATAGATCCAAATCTCTTGACTCTTAGTATCATGGACCATATATGTAGGAATTAAATCTTCATTGAGTGAATGGTGTTCATATTTACACTATTCAAAAACTTGAAACTCAAAGAAAGTATATTAAATTGAGGAATAGGTTTTGGCGTAGTGGCACTGTCTCTCAATTTTAAGAGTTTGTTTGGGAGTTAAAATTGGGGGAAAATGAGAGATAAGGAAAGGAGTAAATGTGTCAATCCTCTTGTTTGGGAGTTCAAAATTAAAAAAAGAAAGAAAACCAAGGGATAACCTCAAACTCTCACATTACTTTTTTGGCTTTATTTTTGTGTTTCTCCAATTTAGGGGGTTTGGAGAGGAAAAAAGAGTAGTTTACTATTATATCTTTATTTATTTCTTCAAAATTTTTTTCAAACACTATTTAGATAACATTATTAAATCTTATATTAAATATATTTACTTTATAAATAAAGGATTAATATGTAAAATTATAAATTTTTATTTCTTTTCTTTCCTTTTCTCTCATTTTACTCATTTTAATCATCCAAACAAAAGAGAGAAAATCCCTCCCTTTCCCTTTCCTTCCCTTCCTTTCTCTCTCTTTCCTCTCCTCTCATTTCCTTTCACCTCACTTCAAACTCTCAAACAGAGCCTAAAGGCAGTGTCGCCTCTGGTTCAAGTTTAGAGTTTTCTACTTTTTTTAATATATTAAAGGAATGGGAATTGGTTACATAAGTGGAGAGAATAGTGAATGATATAATTAAGATGTAATTGAAATTGAAGCGATGTGTGTGTAAGTGTATGCATATATTTATTGGTGGAAGATAACTCATCCATACTCCCTCTTTCCGTATTGGAAGCTCCACTAAATCCCTAAGTTGGCACTGCATTTTCCGCATTCAAATCGCATGCCCATTGTAACTAGACAAACTGCTGCTGACATTTCAATAGTTGCTAACAATAGAAAAAAATAAACAAAAGGTTACTTGTGTAGATATTTGCCATTTGTATTCACTTGCCAAAACCATATATAACTCTTCATTTTGATATGAAAATCTTTAGAAAAAAAAAAACTAATTATTTTAGTGTGAGTCAGTTAATATATTTTTAGTTTAACAAGATTAAAGTTATCTCTACTTTAAGTCAACTCATTTATATATAGTATTGTCTTCTGTCATTTCTTTTATGTATTATTTTATCAAAAATTAACTATTTTGACAAATATTGTGTGACTTACACACAATATAATTGATCTAGAGATATTTCAAAAAAATTAATGTCTCATATTTTCATATTTCTAACTAAAAAAGCTATGATAAAAAAAACATATATTATGCAACTTAATTTTTTAATATATTCATAATGATATCAAATTCAGAATTTAATTCGGTCTCCAATTCTTCAATTGAGGTAGACAAAAATGCTTGATAGGGTAGAGTAGCAACCACCTTTTGAGTTAAAAACAAGTAGAACTTCGTTTTTGATTGTCCGTAGGCCCAAAAAGGAAGAAAGCAAAACCATTCGCCTTTGCTTTCAAATTTGAAATACTTTCTACGAGTCCACAAGCCAACAACCCTTGGGTTTAGCCAGTTGGCTATCTGCTTCTTCATGAGGTCGCTTTTTGCTAGTCAAAAATCTGTGTGTTTCAACACTATCTCATATATGGAGGGAATTTCTTTGAAACTATAATAAGAGCAGAAGTTTAACACAAAAACTCTTGACACTTGTTGTCACTCTAGTTGTAAAAGGTCATATGTACTTCCTCCTATGCAATCATCACAAGCATTCTATAGTCACTAGGATTATAGCACCATGGCCACTATCAAATTAACCAATACAATTTGGACTAGCACCACCTCTTCTTCAGATCAAAGTCAAACCTAAAGCACATAACTAAAATAGGAAAGGAACTCTCAGCAATTTCTGTTCTTGAAGAAATATGCTAGGCATAACTTACTTAGAGGATAGTTATGTCTAATGTATTCATACTATATATTTGTACTTTTTTTTTTTTTTTTGACATAAATTTCTACCATTGCTTGNTTTTTATTTGACATAAATTTCTACCATTGCTTGAAATCAAAGGGAGATAAAGCTCCTTAAGAAGATGGCTTTTAAACCTTTTATTTAACAAATAGCATTTTGGGATAATACTTTGTTATGAAGTATTAAGAGTTTGGTTCAATCAAAAATAGAAATTGAAATTCTCTAAGATAATACTTTAATGAATGACCACTACATTAATACTTTGTTATGAAGTTCTCATACTTCAAATCACATTTGGATTAGGTGAATTGAAATTTATATAAGAATGGGTATTTATGCAGGTCATTCCTATTGTCTAGCTTCATATAGATTAATAAAATATCCGATTGAAATTTCATTATTGCATTCATATGCCACCATTGATCAAAGGACTTATATCAGAATATATGTAGCTTGAAATATATCTTTCTGGGAAAGGGAAAAAATAAAGGAAGATATTTTATCTTCTTAAATGTGGCAAGCTGTACACAAATTCTAATATGATTTTTTCAGAATTGACATCTACCTGATTCACTACAACGTATACCGAAAGTTTGTTCCTTCCATAGTCTGAAGCCTAACTTAATTGTCCACTTTTGCTTACTGCACCTCACATGGAAAACATCTATTCACAAAACGATGGTCCTCTCTACCTCTTTTTTGTGAAAGCTAGCTATAGGGCACAGGAAGTATCATGCAAGTATCTGCCTTAGCACATTCCACTTGTTAATTTTAGTTAGCAGCCATTTGCTGAGTGACAAAAAGATAGGTGTTTCAGACTTTCTGTTCTATTGTTACAAGGAATTGTCTATCAGCATATGCAAAAGCTATGGATGCTTTTCATTAATCTCAATGTGATATTTTCTTTTTCTTCTATGCACTTGTATAGTGCTTAAAATGCATTTAGGGTTTTGACCAAACATATGAAACTCAATGATATTAGCAATAGCAATACGAACATTCTGGCTAGCTTTTGCATTATCTTTTTTTTTTTTTGATTAATTCCTGTCATTAATTCCATTAACCAATCACCAAAGATAAATCACTCGTGAAGCTTGTTAAATGTGTTCTTATCTAACTTCTTTCCCACTTTTCAGTGAGTTAGCTCAAATCAACTTTTAAGTAGCTAATAAAAGTTCTTTATTTCAACAACCAACATGATTAGACATGTGGACCGTTAATGTAATCAAGGTGATCTCAAAACATCACCAGTTAGTGCCTTGGTTGTTAAGTGATTATTGTAGAACTTACTAAAATCAGCTAGTGCCTTTCCGCAGAGAGAAAGAGCGAGCCTCTGTAAGAGATGGGAGATTTGTGATTGACATAATTAATTATAGACTTAACTTTGCCAGAATAATGCAATATATATGCAAAGGTCAAGATCAAAAAAAGAAGACGGCTGAAATTGTGATTTCTACATATTTGTCATACATGACACACAGGAACAGGATGCACACCCACTTGGCATTCTAGCTACCATGCATGACATAGTAAAACTGATTGAGTTGAATTCAGATACGGCAAACCCCAAATTGCTAGAATAAGAAAAACAGATAGAGGGCAAAGTGGAGGTAGGTATAGTGTGTGGAAGCTATTGTGGTCTCAAAGAATTTGCAATAGAATCTAAATAAGCATCCCATGATGAAAAGACACAGAAATTAAAGTAAATATTGCATAAATCATGTATTAACAATTTCTCATTATTCTTCAAACTGAAAAGCTGATATCTTGAGGAGCCAAGCAAACTCAGAACACAACTTATATCTACTAGTAAAAGAAACAAAAACAGAAAAAGAAAAATCCAACAGATCAAGGTCTAGTTTAAGACAATTCAGCCAATTTTCCAAGGTCTAAGAAGACGAGTATAAGATCAGCGATTTTGCATGCCTCGTCACAAAAACAACTGCTTTAACCTTTTCTTTCTCTCTTTACACACATCAATCTTGAAAACCATATATTACCAGTCTAGCTATGACCACTCTGATAAAATCCCAACAATCAAAACCAACTAAGCAACATATTTTACAGGGAACTCCATGATAATTGAGATATAGATGGCTCAATTCGTGTTCGAGGGAGGAGAAGAGCACTCACACACTACCTCAGTATCCACCTCTCTTTTGTGGAAGTTTCTGTGGCAGCCACAGGCAGCACAAGTCAGAGCAGCACTTGTTCCTTCCTCTCCACTTGCCATGAACTCCCTGCAACCGTCAACGGCATATCCTCCAACATTTGCAGCATGATTCTTTTGGCACTCTCCATATCTCACACTCCTAATAGTGAAAGATGAATTGTCTTGGCTTCTTGGAGGTTCCTCTCTTCTCACAACTACTTGACGCCTCCTCATATTACAGAATCCCTCAAATTCTTCTTTATTTCCCTCTTCTCCGACCCCTGCAACAGCTATGGTGAAATTCTCTAAGAGGTTTGGTGAATCAAAATCAGAAACTGGCATAGATTGAGAGATAGGAAGAGAAAGAGAAAGAGAGAGAGATAGAGACAGAAACAGAGAGGCAGAGAGAGAGGCTGCAGCTTACTTTGTAGTGGTTATGCCTAGCCCTAACCCTAGAATGTGTATTTATAAAAGGTAAACCTGATCTCTTATTAAAATCATTATTACTAAGTGGGAACTTCTCATAACCACTTTTTACTGTAAGAAACTATTTCATCTTGTAATCAAATATTCCTTAGCTCAGTTGGAAACCCTAGAATTAATGGTTCTAATTAATAATTAAATTAATCATCCTTCAACCACCTATTTCACCAGTTTTTGTCCAGGAAAAAAATTAGATAAAAAAATCATTAATGATTCTGCTTATAATATGGAAAATCCGATAACAGTGATGGGTTTAATTTGGAAAACTTTCTCTTTTCACCCAAAATAGTGATGGGTTTATTTTAGAATGACCAGCTAAGCTGGATTTAAACGTAAAACGTACAGTGGCCCCTTAACTTGGTAGTAAAAGGCATTTTTGTGGGGTGCACTGATACGATGCCAATAACAATTGTCTATAGAGCTTGACCTAAAAACGTGAGCATGATAGCTGATCTTTGCCCAACTTGTACGGAAAAATCACCATGATTCCTTTGTTTGCATTGAGATGTAACTAAAAGAGAGCTTTCATGTAGTGATTTTCTCAGTAAATTCAATTACTTCTAGGAAAATGGTCTGTGCTTATCTGTTATTCACTATTTTACTGCCACGAAAACATTTTACTGCAAAAGCTTTCCATCTCTGGTCAACATAAACGACAAGGCTGGTTAAATACAACTAGTTTACCAATTATCCCACCCTTTAGCCTGATTTTGGGCTTTTTGTCGTAGGAGACTCTGGATAAAAGATTTTTTTACAACCCAATGGAAACATTTGAATAAAAGGTTACTTAAGTGACATTTTTGTGTCTTTGCAATTTTATGTTAGTTGAAATATCTTCGAAAGGATTTTATAATTCATTAATTTAGGATGCAATCAGTGAAAGACCAAAAGATGGTGACAGGCAGATCCTGTAACTATATTGATCATCAAGTCATTCCCCATTGCTTGAGTTTAACATGAGGATATATAGAATAGACATATGTAGATAATGATAGTTACACACTATTTGGATCCAACTTGTATATATGTGCACTTAGCTCGAATATAGACATGTGTATAAGTGTGCGATATCGATCTAAGTTGGGTGTGAATAAAAAGATTCTAAACTCTATCACAAGTAAAAACACCCTTGCCCATTGAGTATGTTTATATTGCCAAACTTGTTTCTCCTGAAAAAGAAAATTTAGAAAGTGGTGAAGATGAATGTATATGATAAATCATGAATCCGAAGTTCAGTTGTATATAATGGGTTGTTTTGAGGAGGTCTCCCTATTATTAGTCCAAAAGGGATCATATAAATTTTTTGTTTTACCATCTATATTACTTTGCACACTTGTTTCCTGAGAATGCACTTTTCTTCTTTATAGTTTACACTTTTACACCCAACAAAAAGAGATGGTGAGCTCTTAGGCATATGCTAGCTCCTTCAAACGATAAAAAGCTTTGTATTGGAGTAAGACGAAAATTCCTAACGTTTTAACTGCCTTCACAATTTGGTTAGGTAATGCTGGTGCATGATTTTGATGGAAGACTGAAGAAAAATAACCTCCTTTTTATCCATTTTTGCTCACCATGTGAGAACATTGCTCTTCAACAGCCTCATAGATGCTCGTGTATGGCTAAATTGATCGAAAGTACCCGACATCTCCATGACTCTATCTCTTTATTTAATGACACAACGATGCAAAAGGTGGCCTAGTCGTTGAATTTTTAGGCAAACATCAACTTTAATTAGCAATAACAAAGGAAGGAATATATGTTTCAAATTAAAATTGTCTAAACATCAACTTTAATTAGCAATAACAAAGGAAGGAATATATGTTTCAAATTAAAATTGTCTCTAATTCTGTCCTTATTCACTCTTTATGAAATAGTTAACTCTCGTTAGAGATAAAAGTTAGTCTTAAGCCATCACTTGACAATCACTTATTAGCTTTTAAGGATAAATTGTACTTACTCACTTACATCTATTACTCCAATATGGAAATTTCCCCCTCCTGTTCGCACACATAACTATTTTACTATTTGCAACACTCCCCTTGATAGCAAAATAATATTGAGTATAATTAAACAAGATAGAGTAGAAAAAAACTCACAAATTACTGACAAAGATCTAGTAGTATTCCAATATTCTTATTTTTCTTAAACATTTACAAAATTGTCACCCATTTACATGCAATTCGTAAATTAAAATACACATATTGCCCTATTTAGTCATTAGTTACGTAATATGGTCATGTACAAAATTTTAAGCGTACAAATGACATATTTGGAGCATTATTGTTTCACTTAACCTCAAATCCAAATAATGGGGTGCCATCAAGGGAGACATTGCAACCAATACAAATAGATTAAGAAGCAATGTGCTCAAACCAAAAGGTTGCGATTGAAATAATAGATCAAAGTGAGTAAATAATTTTTTTTCAATTTTTAATTTGAGTGGTTCCTTAAATTGAATTCAAGATTCTTCAACCAAGTGACTTTAATTTTTTTTTTCAACTTGTTATCTTAGTTAAATTAAATTTCAGTACAAAATAGGGATAAAAAGTCATTATTGAATTCGTGGGAAATAGATGTCCCATACAGCCTAGGGATTGGCTGTAACCTTGACCAATTTGGATAATAATTAGTTTCCTTTTTATGAATACAAACATGCCTTATAATTAATTTTTTTTTTTGGCAAATTGCGTTATAATTATTTGACTATGTATGTACAAACTTCTTATATTTGAGAAGCGATAATCGGCTCAAAAGGATGGCAAATTGTGGTCACAAGATTATTGTAAATATCTTAGATCAAATTCATACTTTTAGCAAATTATTGAAGGAAAGGTCTCACATTCCAATGCTTAGTTTCTGTGGATTTGGGTCAAATACAAGTGACTAGTTTGCTTAATTTCGACAAAGACAATATAATATCAAATCTAATTGACGCTTGTCTTTATTTGGTCTACTAATTACCAACTGGATTTACTTGTTGCACGAATATCTTTCTCTTAGCTGGTGAAGATGGGATTTGATTTGAAATACCATGTTGAATCAATTCCCCACATCATATTAATTGATGTTTGCTTGTATTATCTTATGATTGAAACTCTAATTAAGCTGCAATACTAGCTGGCCTAGCTTAGGAAAATTTTTTAGAGAGAGAATGAAAAGGGATTTGAATCAAAAGGCAGATGATTAAGACGGATTTAAGAGACGATATGGACTTAAGTATGATGGTGTTTTGAAAAGATAAATAAAGATGGAGTATTTTGCTTCTCAACTACCCAACCCAAATTGTGATAGCAACAGTAAAAGGACTTATCATTATGATTTTTGGGGTCCTTGAATAAAGCATCTTAGGCTTCTTAATTCGCAAATTTTCTTCTTTCCTAATTGTGTTAGAAATTGACGTAGACGATGACAAATAATTGATGAAGATGTTCAATAATGCAAATCAAAATGGGAAAGTTAATTTATTTAAGGAAAGCCTGTATTCATTGATGCATATATCAGCTCCTGGATTCTTATCCCTTACATCAAAATTTACAATGTTTCAGACACCATATGAAGTACTTGTCACCCTCCTTCACGTAAAGAAGTATTGCCTTGAATGATGCAAGATGCCCTTTCTCACTGGACCACAAAATGGTTGTGTGGACTCAATGAAGAATTACAACTTATACAAGCTAGTAATCATTATCTAAGTCGAAATTTAATGAACATTTTGCATTGGTCCATTTAAAGTTAATTTCTATCAAATCCTGACTACACCACTAAGTTTAAAAATGGTGTAAGTAAGAGTATTATATATTCTATATAATAAATAAAGGTTAGAAACATGTGGTTCATCATATTGATAAAAATATCAAAATGGATAAGGCTCAATAGGCTGACTTTTCTAAGCTCATATCTAAAGATTACTTGAATATAAAATTTCAAGCTCATTTTATAAAATGACTTTTGGGCTTAGTCCAAACGAGCCGAGAGCCCGTAAGGGCTAGGCTCAAAAAGCCCATGAATAAAAGGATACGTGTATATATTTATATATGTGTATGTATATATTTTTTTAGGTTTTAACTATATGAATGTTTAAAGTCAATAATTGTATTTGTTACTTAATACTTGCTTTATTATTTAGATGATAACTATGTAACATCATGTGTTAATTATGTGTATTTGAAATTATAAATATATGTTTAGTTAGGAGATATAAAGATTTTTTTATTATTCCTATAATTATTTTTATTTTCTAATTTTTTAAATTAATTATATCAAATGGACAAATGGATCAGCCCTCTAGGCCTTTTGACACAAATATTATAGTGTATAAAATTAATTACCGAAATGTAACACTTTTTAAAATATTTACACAAATATTACACTTTTAAAAAAAAATTTCAAAAAAATTAATCAGTACAGATGGGCCTTACAAGACACACCGTGGGCCAGATAGCGTGTCTTCACTAAACATGCCACAGCTCAGCTGGCGTGTCCTCCCTCTCTCCTTTCTTTTTCTCTTTCCTCTCAACCCGTCCTTCTCTCCTTTCAATTTCTCTTTCCGGTCACACACCCCCCTTCCTCTTTCTCTCCTTTCTTTTTCTCTTTCCTCCTTTTTTCTTTTTGTTTCCAAAGGTCAAAATTTTAAACAAAAGAATGTACACTAATTTGAGGTGGGACACGCCACGTGAACTGTGGTGTGTCCGGTGGGGACACGCCGGCAGGCTCACGGCGTGTCTTATAGGGTCCACCTGTACTGATTATTTTTTTTTTTGTTTTTTGAATTTTTTAAAAGTATAATATTTATGTAAATATTTTCAAAAGTGTTACATTTAGGTAATTAATTTTGTACATTGTAATATTTGTGTCAAAAGTCCCAACCCTCTAGCCCTCATTGTGCCGGGCTTGAATCTGAATTCTTAAGCGCTTTTAACATAGGGCCAGTCCTTTTTGACATTTCATAGATATATAAGTATTAAATAGAAAATCATCCCTATGAAATCTTGATTAAATTGTTAGTTCTTTGAGCTTTTTTCAAAATAAATCAAATGTCATCACAGAGAGCAAGATCTATATATGTAATTTTATCAAAACATGAAAGATGATATAATATTTGTAATATAAGATGATCTAATATCAATTTTTTTTTTTTTTTTAATAAAAAAATCATATTCAAATTGAGGGGAAAGTGCTCTCACTCATCATAGTGGCAGTTGAGTAAAGGTTCACAAGCAATATGGGTCATTTATCAGTAAGTTTCATTCTATTCAGACTTAATATTTGAATGGAACCTATATATTTCGTTTAGTGATGCAACTTTATGAATATATATAAACGGTACATTAAGTAGATATAGTTGAAAATGTAATATGCAGATTAAATTAAGATCTACAACGATGAGAAACAGTGAAATAAGTAGTAATAAATATAGAGTTATGCTATATTTTTTTACAACTGCAAATTCTATTTTAATTTATACTTTACAGTTTTAATTGAATCTACATAAAAAATAGTGCAAAAAGTTATGATAAATGCAACATTATTGTTCCATCTCAATGAAGGAGGCTTTTTGAGGCAAGTGATTTCTATTTTTCATTTTGCTAATAATAAGAGGCAAGTCACTTTTTTTGTGGGAAATGAAGAGGCAAGTGAATTCAGTTGGAATAAGATGGCACTGGATCACTAGGTTGGGCTTACATTAGAATTCTTTCCTTAGCCCAATACTATATATACCATATCACACGATTCTGCTTTTGATCCACTTCCAAATTTCCGAGGGAACTTGTTCATCATGCCGAATCCGATTGGCACTATCTATTTCAGCAAAGAATTAAAATAAAATAAAAATAGCACTATTTTTTGTGTTAAAATACTTGGTAAATTGACTTGAATAATACAAGTTTGTAAATTATTTATGCAAAGTTTTTAAATTATTTACATAAAAATGACAATTTTAAATATTTCACAAACAGAAGATCCATCACACTATTTTGTGATGGAGCATGTAAAAGAGATAAATGCTACACTATATGTCCTCAAACAGAGTGAGAGACTGCAATTTGCTTTTACTGAAAAAAGAGACACACTAAAAGAGAAATAGCGTATTCCATTGGGTTACGCTATTAGTACATATGTCAAATATGCTGATGTGACATAACACGTGGATAATGAGACCCACTTTAAACCAATTGTTTTTTTTTAAAAAAACATCAAATAGCTTATGTGGGACAGTAACAATCATTGATGGAAGGGTTGCGTGAGACTATTCTTTCAAAGTCCAAAGAACAAAATTTTGTTGAAGTAATGAGGTTGGAGAATGCAACAAACCTAAACTTCATCCCTCAATGTCGAAGCCAGTCAATTAAACCTCCGCAACACTCAAACTCAGGCAACCGATCTCGCGCCACCAACTCAAACGCCGGCGACAGCCCCCGAGCCACCAAATATATGGAATTTGTGAAATTTTTTTTTTTCTTTTTTTGGGTTGCTGAAGTCTTCGTTCTAATCACACAAGGCACGTCATGGAAAAAAACAAAAACAATATATGTGTCATGCTACATCAGCATATTTGACACATATATTGACACTTAATTGTCCACGTCATATTCAGACATAAAATAAAACAAAAATTAATGCCATATCATCATTTTCCTCCGACTCTTAATGGGTCTATTAGTTTTGATTTTATTAATTATGCCCAAAAAATGCCTATGCCATGTGATAATATAATTTTATTATTTTTTAATAAAATTGTGTAAACACTTATGGGAAATATTAATTGCAATTGCTGGTGTACAAAAATGAAAACTAAAATGGATTAGCTCTCCTTGTCTAAGGGTTTGATCCTTAATTTAATTATATAAAATTATGAATTCATTCTGTCTCAAAATAATGAACAAAGATTAATTCTTGAAATGACTTGTGGCTTAACTTGGAAATTAATGAATCAAGCTAAAAGGACTTCGATTACGGTTAGCTTGAATGGATATTTTGCATGAAATTTACTTACTTGACACGATATGGGTTTTCTTTTTCTAAAGATAAAAAAAATTATCTGACTCGAGATGGTTAACTTGTTTAACTATGTAAATTTTTATGAGCTAACCATGAATTATATATACATGTCCTCTATTTTCAAAATTTACAGTAATATTTTTTAATATCTTGTAAAATCATTCGTTGATATTTAGAAATTACAACAGAATAACTAAATTTGTAATTTTCTCTAAAAAAAAAAAAATAGTAGGGAAGAATCAAAATTGATCAAATGTCATATTTACATATAACTTTGTAGATAAATCAACTAAAAAAATTCAAATGGGTAAAATTCTGTAACCAAAATATCAATTTTCTTATTCAAGTTAAGCTAAGAATTAATTACCCCATCAAGATCAAAAGACAGATATTTCAAAAACTCTGATGCTTACCTTGGTTCATTTACTGGTTTGCCCGATCAGAACTATAATGAACTACTTGACCACTCAAACTTGACTAGACGTTGTTAATCAACTGTGTTACCAGCCTGCTTTGGCTTGACTCAGATTTTTCACAAGTCTATTTCTTTCTTTCTTTTGTTTGGTCAGATCACAAGACTATATATTTCTGATTGTGAACTCTTTTGTGTAATACTTAGAAATAAGTGAGTAAGTCTGATTTGCAATTTCCATTTACCATAACTGCAATCACATGTTTTTGTCTTAATCATTAATGTATTCAAATGTTCAGGTTCTGAATTTACACAAGATATTTGATAGTATCATCCAGGAAACTTCATTATCTGACAATGGACAGTACCAATTAACTTGAGTGTGGGTAAAATTATTTTTACGTTAAACACAGCACCATGACTTACAAATAGTTAAATGGAAGGAGAAATAGCAGAGCTGCATCATTGCATGCGTCAAACGAATTGAATTTCCATTATGGCAATAATACAACAAGTAATTAATAAGTTACCAAGTTCTACAAAATCCTGGATTTTCTGCCCTTTTTTTCTAATTGATTACTTTGATGAGGTTGGTGATCTTATAAAATTCTGCACATGTTCCATTGGAGTCATTATCAACACCAACCCATCCTGTCATTCTGAGCAAATGTTGTTTCTCTAGAAGGAGGTTTTCAGCATATCCACATGCATGCTCTTTTCAGCTTTGTCAAAAGGAGCACGTTCTTGACATCTTAATAAGTTTTAAGTTACCTGTAACTGTAATGCTTCTAGAAGCATTACAAAGAAAAAGAAATACTATTTGTGTATTAATTAGACTCATAATACTACATATTTTAATAGTTAAATGTGTGTATACATTAAGATCTCCAAGAATTAATTTTAAAAGAATTAATTCCAAAGGAAAAATATTTCTCTTAGAATTGATTCTAATGATTCCCAATGCAAGAATTAATTCACAAAAAATGTGCTAAACACTCTAAACTTATATATTATTATTTTTAGATGGTGTAGTGTAGCTCAATCTGAACTAATTTAAATGCACTTATATTTTTTCTATTCGGTCTAAATTTTACTAATTTTGCAATTTAGAGCACTATATATATATATATATATATATATATATATATATATAACTAGATANTATATATATCATAACTAGATAGCAAGTAGCATTATTAGGAAAAAAGTAATTTTATTGAAGCAAAACCCCTACAATTCAAACTTCAAAGGTACAGCCACATGCATGTCTACTTTGATTCATTCTTAATTGCAGACATAGACCAAATGAAAACAAGTAATATCTTCGAAGCCTTTCAGCACTCATACCTGGACTGAGTCGGTGTCTAGAAGCACAATAAGAACGAGTCAGTTCCCTAAACAGCTCATGAAATATAAGATCAGCACGCATAAGTGCGTTGTTAGAAAACTAATCTTCTTGGTTTCTTGTAACCCTTTGCTAATAGAGAATTTATTTCAAACAGTTTTCCCATTATATTCATTGCTTAATATATAGTATTTTTGTTTTTCAGCTAGTTACGTGTTTGACAATGCAAGCTGTCAATGCAATACATGTATCCACATGCTGCACTAAATGCACAATGAGTTGGGCTCAGAAGGTCACGGCTGAGCATAGGCACATGGTTCTGTCTTTTAATTAGCAACTTAGCTCTTGTTGGCAACTTGAAATTACATGACTCTTATCCCATGGAAACAATACTTTTTTTGTTTCCTTTTTTTCTATAGGGTAGGGGTGGTGTATACAATCAGGTGAAATTAATTTAATATATGTGGACAATACTAAGTATTGACTACTCTATCATAAACCCTCTGAAAAAAGAAAAGAAAAAATAGATGAAACAAAATCCTCTAGGGTTAGTGAGGATATTAGTCTGTAATTGGCACAGTATTTTTCCAATATATACCAGCTAGCAGGCATAGTCCCTTTGTCAAACAAAGGAAGCTGACCCACATCACATTTGAATATGATAAGAATGTGATTTCCTGCAACTCTGCCAAAAGAGCCAGCTGCATGATATATGACTTCAACTAAATTTTCCTTGCCAAGTTACAATGACACTTTCAAGATGTTTGGCATGAAAAACTCCCTTCCATTTTTCTTGGTAACCTAATCCCTTTTGTGCTTGAATCCTAGCCCTGAGGTTTCCAAATCTGAGGGCTAGGAAGCCAGGGTGGGGAGAAGTAGTTGTTAATAATGCAATGGTCCCAATCAGTACAAATTAAAGGTAAGAGAATTGGAACCTTGTAAGTTTTGGTTTGACATAATGGTATTCATGAGGAGCTTAAAAGTTCTTTCCCTTCCCTTTACAGTATGGATATTACTTGCGTTACTAGAATAATAAAACTCTAAAAACAACCTGAAAAAAACTAGTGACTGAAAATGCATCACATGTGCATTTATGGCCAATCAGTGGATTTCTTACAACTGCTATAGGAATGAGAGGGAGAGGGTAAGAGAGAGAAGGAGGGGAATAAAAGGCTTACAGATATCTATCCAAGCGAATCTTGTGATGTTATTTTTTAGTTCTTCTTTTCACTAAATTTCTGTGTGATTGATGATATCCTGTGAAGTTTGTTACGGTTGATGAAAGTTTTTTTTTTTTTTTTTTTTATGGGCTTGTATACTCATAGCTTAGTTGTAAGAGCAAATAATATAAGTAGACAGAATCAACATATAATGAAAGAACTTGGTCATGGTTTTTTATTTTTTATTTTATCTTCTTATTTATTTATTTATTTTAATCGAAGGCCCACTGAATATATGAGTTGTCAACGAATGACAGATAATATAAAATAACTCTTGTGTTACTATTTGCTTTGATATTTTTCATCTCTTTTAAAGATAATTAGACACATTGCAATTAGCAAATAGGAAAAATAATAATAATAAAAAAGATAAGATGAGTTTCCATTACTTGAATGATGTCAAAAGATTTAGGAAAATGACTGAAAATGATCACTTGATAACTTTACTACCAATACAAAAAAATAGTAATAACTTTTTGAGTTGAATAAGTACAATTTTATATTAATATGTTAGATAAAGAAGTTTTTGTGAAAGAAAAAAAAAAGAAGCTTTTTTATGTGTTTAGATGAACTTTTAAAAGTTTTTTTTAAAAAATTAATGAAGACTTCTATAACTTATACTAATAATTAAAAAAGTACATTTTCGAAAAACAAAAAAACACTTCTCTCTATCCAAACTCATCCTAAATAACCACAACGTTGGTTATGGATTTAAAAAATGATCAAATCCTCATAATCAAAATACTTTTGATAATGTCAACTAATTTGCACCACTATAATTAGCATGTGTCAATCTTTGGTTAGCCCTTATTGTTTTCACTACTTCAAAGAATTTTATATTTAAAAAAAAATGTTTAACCTATCATATTTAGATTTTTCCCTATATACTGGATTATTTTTGTTGTAGATCGGATCACTAATTAACCATTTCTTTGTTTGGCTAGACAATTGCTAACCACTTCTAACCCCTCCAAATTTAGTACGACACATTTAATCATTATTGTTAATTTGTTATATCAAGCTTATCAAAATAGTAGATGACTAATAAATAATTTGACACACATGATGTGACTTGAGAAGGAAAAAAACCTAGACACGCATGATGTGAATGTGATGATTGAATGTCCCGTCATTTTTTTTTATCTATATCAATCTATATATATATGCTGAAACTTTAATTTGATCATTTAAAGAATGACACCGACTAACTATCTTTTTGTGTAATTATACTTTCTCTTAAGTGACTGATAAATTTTTTTTGCAGATCTATTTGTCTATATTTATACTTAATTTTAGATAATTTTAATATTAGTTTGCTATTAACTATTAAGAGGAACATTGCAAATAATAAAGATAAATTACGGGTAATATACTCAAACCGAAAGATAAGAAAAAAGAATGTACAATTGTACCGATAATTCAGAAAAAAATACAATGACTCCTCTTTTGAGTAATTGTAAAGCTCTAATTGTATGCACAAAACTATACATGTACATGAGTTTAAAAAGTTCAATTGCAGTGACTTGAACTCAGAATTATATATCTTTTTGCAAGTTTGTAAACATCAAAAGTATTACTAATCTCTATAGGTCTAATAAGTAATAAGAACTCTTTTTTTTTTTTTTAAGACAATAACAACTCTTTTACTTTTAAAAATCAAGATATTTGATGTTATTAGTTTTATTCTCATCAATGTATTTTCTTACTTTTATCTAGGTAAGAAATAATTAAATTACTATTATATTTTTTTTTAATTACAGCTTTTTCTATACTTGGATTAGTTTTCGCGTACAAAGACTAAATTTTTTCTCAAACGATTTTAAGGACACACCCTTCACATTGACCGGGTGCATTCAAGAGAATTTAAAAAAAAAAATTATTGGGTATGCTATCCCTAGAATTTAAATATTAATTAATTTAAATAAATTTATTACACTCTTATCATCAGGCCAAAATCCTTAAGTTATTTTCCATACCTAATTAATTTGCGCCACAAGCAATATGCACTACAGTGTTAACTTTAATCACTACGCCCCAAAACATCCGTAGTTGATTGATAAGTCAAAGCTCAAATCTTTATCATCATTAATTAATGAAAGCCACCAAATCGCCATGTACCAAAATGAGTTAGTTCCTCATTAATCATTTATCATCTCGGAAAAAGCAAAAAAAAATTCTCATTGTTTATTCACATAGAAAGACTGCGAAGCAAAGCTTATTAATCTGATTAAAGGTACACTTCTAGTTTGCAGATTTAACCAACAAAAATGCCGCCCAAGAGTAGAATCTTTGAGATCATGCCTTCAATTATATATAACCCTTGCTTGAAATAATGAGTATATAGAATTAAAAGTTATTAAAAGATAAAACCCAATTTTAGATTTTCCTCTGAATATGTATAAATTTACAGACTAAGTCATTTCTTAATATAGTATTAGATTCTCTTTGCTCAAAGGAGATGGTAAAAGATAACATTTATTATTAACTTTTAAACCATAACTCAAACTTCTATATTGGATTTTTTTTTTCAACAAAAAGATACCAAAATGAGAGAACATTGTCGATTGTTCAGAGATATATAACACCTATTTACAAAATTTCCTCTAAACAAGTATAACTTATGTTTTTTTTTTTTTTTTTTTTAGGGAAACAAGTGTAAATTTATAGACTAACTTCTTTCTTAATATGATATTAGATTCTCTGTGAGCAAAGGAGAAGATGAAAAGATAACAATATTTACTCTTAAACTTTTATATTGAATAGTTTTTTCAACAAAAAAAAAATACCGAAATGAGGAAACAAGAATGAAGAAATCAAGTATTGATGAGTCGGAACTTCAATTCCCCACAGAAAAATGAAGAATTCAATTCAAAAAGCATAATCTTATAATCATTAAAGGCTCAAGAAGCAAACAGATTCTCAAGTGAGGCATCTAAAATAGAAGGATATATATGATGATGTTAATAGTGAAATAATAATATACACTTCTAGCACCAAAAACAAAGAGTGGAAAATCTCTCTCGGGGATTAAGGCCAAAGTGAGATTCAATCAAGCTTAGTCCTAGAACTGAAAAAAAAACAAACAAAAAAACAAAATTCCAGAGTCCCAATCCCAGAAGTCCCAGAATTGAACATGATTTAGAAAAAATGGGCATCTTCACTGCAGCTAACTTTCTCTTCTTGGCAAGCTCCTTCATCTAGAAGCCATTCCTCAAGCAAGGAGAAGGGCATTTCTGAACCAGTATCTGGCTCGCTTTCATCTTGGAAAAGAGTTGCCTCAGGAGATTGAGAAAATTCAGAATTTGAAGAATCCAAAGAGTCAAAACCAAACAAGGATTCAAAAGTCTCAGACAACTCCATGCAGTTTCCCTTTGCAGTTCCTTCACTAGAAGCAGAATCTGTCCCTGCAGTAGCCATGGTGTTGTTGAAGGAATTCTGGGTCATTGCTGAGTTACTTCTACCTGCCTTTGGTGGATTCTTCATCCACCCTTTCAACAAGCGAGCTATGTTCTCTGTGCTTGAAGCATAGCTTAAGGATTCGGTGGATTTTGAGGAAGAAGAGGAGCCATTTGAAGCTGGGTTTGATTCAGAAAAGCAAGAATATGCCTTCTCCTTCTCCTTCTCTGGTGAGAGAGCCTCACTTAGAGCTCTCTTGGCCATGTGAATGTCAGTTTGGAGTCTTCTTTCCCACTGCCCTCTGGGCATTGTTTGTGAATCTGAAAACCCATTTCCAAAACTTGCTTCTGAACCTGTTTGCATCTTCTTCAGCTTCTTCTTCAAATGGGTATTCCAATAGTTCTTAATGTCATTATCTGTTCTCTGTGGAAGGTAAGAAGCTATGGCAGCCCATCTGCACCATTATATTATAAATATAAATTAATTAACCAGTAAAAACTTTTGGATTTTCTTTGGAAGAAGAATTGCATCGATCATGGTACCAAATTAAAGGATTATTAATATTAATTACCTATTTCCCAAAAGGGCTTGAAGATGGATGATCATCTTCTCCTCTTGGTCTGTAAAATTTCCTCGTTTGATTCCTGGCCTGAGGTAATTAGTCCATCTAAGTCTGCAACTCTTACTGCATCTTAACAAACCTGAACACCAGAAGGAAAAAATCAATTAATTGAGAGAAAGGTCATGAAAAAAATTAATAAATCATCAGATGAAAAGCTAGAGTGTTAACTAATAATAAAAATTGAAACTAACCTGTATTTGTGGGAACAGCCCTCCAATTGCCAGGGCCATGTTCTTGTATGTAAGACACCAAAATGATGTCTTCTTCAGGAGTCCAAGGTCCTTTCTTGACCCCTTCTTTATCACAGCAAGGGGGTCTTCCCATCTCTTCTGGTTCCTTAATAATTCTTCTTTTCACCTTATTCTTCAGTACTCTAGCTACTTTATATTTGTATTTCACTACCTAACTAACTATTACTTCTTCTGCTGCTGCTCAGCAAAGCAATTCTTGTTCTTCTTCTTTTTCCTCTCTTGTTTCTTTCTTTCTTCTCTTTCCTTACTTTGGTAGAAAGAAGTAGCTTAGGCAAGCGTCCAAGCCTGCATAAATAGAAAAAGAAAAAGAAGAAGGGAGTGGGTGTAAATGTTATGAGAACGCTGACTTAAACAAGGAAAGAAGAAGGCAAAGAGTCAAAAGTTGACAGCAAGAGCATTAACTCCATGAGCAAGCCAAAGTCAGCTGTGGCAATAACCTCTTGTGCCTCTCAAAACCGCGTGGCATTCAATGTGGCTGCAATGGCAAAGCTATATTATCTGCTTTTAAGACCTCTAAACCCCAGCAGCCATTAATGTTAGTAAGATAAAGCTGACTCTACCAAGTACGAAGCACAAGTTAACCAAGCCAAACCCTTTCTTTCACTATCTTCTTTATTTGCCTGCTCATGCTCTCAAGTCTCAAGTCTCAATCTCAATCTCAATCTCAATCTCAATCAACCTTCCCCTTTCTAATCACCTTGCTTGCTCTAAGTCAATATTGTATTTACTGGTGAATTCATTCTTAATATAAATATAATATAATATTTGACTATGAGTATAATTAAGTACAGTCCACCTTGCTTCTCTATAAAGGGATTGGAGTTCTTATCCCTGTGTGTTAAATGCTGATTTAGAAGTTTTACTGGTTTATTCAATGACAAGACTTCTATAGGTTTCTCCGCTCCACTTGTGCAAGATTATTCAAACGTTCTAGTTGCAACCCTTGATAGTTATCTTGAATGAAGAATCAATTTATCAGTAAATAATATACTTATTCATAAATTGATTCATAATAATATTTGGACGTGACTGTAAAGCAAGAATGGAATTAAACATATTATCCCAGCCTCTATGTCAATGCTCATATAGAATTTTTACAAGTCTATTTAATGTGGCAGATTTTTATAAATTCGTGCTTGTCGGTTCTAAGTCTCAGTAGATTTGTACGAAATTTTTGTGAACCCAATTACACATTAGACATTACCAAGTATACAAGTCTGAAATAAATAGTGCAAGTAGGCAAAATTCTAAGATAAACTTAGTATACAAACTAAGTTAATCATATTAATTTTTTTAATTTTAATTTAGCTACGTTTAATATCAAATTAAGTTAATCATATTATTCTTTAAAAGGATTTAGGCCCTTCTTACTGGAATTTGGGTGATTGATTGCTCTGTAAATTCAGTCTACTAAAAAAGTCTCATGCAAAAATGGTGAAGCTTAACCTTAGTTAATTATATGCTACGATCGAACACGTCCTTAATCCTTTGCATTCATTATGGACTTTACATTGCTTACTGATCTAGTAAGAAAAAAATAGAGAGGATTTGGGCACAATTTTCAAGTTGCAAGTAAAGGCTGCATGCTCATTTATTATAATAGTTTCATGATCAAGACCTTGGTAAGGGACTCAAGAGTCAAGACCAATCTAAGTGGATCCAGATTCCAGACCATGAATAAGACGGTGATAGTAAATAATTATGGGTCAAGCAATGGGTGATGGGAACCAAGGCCAACTCAAACCAGATTTAATTTGCTTTGAAAACAAAATTCACAATAAATTTTATGAATGACATTTGGAGGAGCATGCACCAAGGACCTCTAGGCCCACTGCTTTTGAACCTGTCATACAAGATCATAGCATTAGCTGGTGCTCATATTCATATTACACTTGTGCCTTTATTATTTAATAGCCCTTTAATTTATTGAATTAATTTCCTTTTCCTTTTTCTACCTATGCTTGACCCTCCTCCACAATTCTATTGGAGCTATGCTATTAGCCTATTATGAGAGTATACATGTGTCTTACTGAGAATGAGAGAGACGCATATGTATAGTTTTCTTTGAATAACGTACATCTCTATTTCTGTTTAAGTTAGCTTTTTTCATGGAAATCTGATTTTATATGGGTATCAAAATGGGCATAACTTCACTAAAGCACGAGTTTAAACAACAAAAGTTGGCCAGTTCACCAAAGAAAAACCCAACAAATCAGGTGATGACTCTCAGATTGAAGGGACAACTTGGACCACCCTGTTTATTTTGTAGGTCAAACTTAGCCAAGCGAGTTGACCTTTGGGTTAGATCAAATATTAGAAAAAAAAAAAATATATATNAAAAAATATATATATATATATATACACACACGTTTAAAGTTCTTTATGTTATGAAATTTTCATAACATTGTTGAATTTGTAGTGGATGATTTGTTAATATTTGAGCCATTTGGTCCTGTATTTTTCTCTTTTTTCTCATGTGGATTGTGTTGTGAGAAAAATTATATTTGATTATAATAATAATAATAATAATTTGTAGTATTTTTAATATGCAGTTGTGAATTTAACAACATAATTAATGTCTAATTAATTTAATTAGTTTAAATTTTTATTGCTTATTGAATATTTCAATTAGTTATGCGTATGAGACAAATATAATTAAACAATATTGTTATTTTTTAATAAGAACTGTGGAAATTGACCCATTTAACTCACAAACTTTCGAGACTGAAAATTTTCCAACTTGCTAAATAAACAGGATAGCTAAATCTGTATAGCTCATCTCATTTTAAGTGTAAAAGTAAAAAAAAAATAGTCCGTTTCTTTCCACAAATGCCATCCAAATTTATTTCTCTTAACTTAGTGTAAAATGGTATTTTTTTTTTATTTTTTTTTTATGATAACTACTATTACCTGTCTTGGCAAATTTGTTCTGAAGTAGTAAGAACTCAATGATAGCACAAATAATTGATAAAATGGAGATCATACGTGATTATGTGTCATCATATGATCATGGGGCTATATTATCAACATGTCATCACTTATCAATGCAATGTTTGTTGAATTCTTACCATGTCAACACATGACTAAATGATTCGGAGACTCTAAATTAAAAATCAGAAGGGGGAATATTACTGCAATTGAAATTAGGGAAATAAATTAAAATTATTTTAAAATTAGAGAAACAAAAACTGTAAATTTAAGCCCATATTTTACTTAGGAGATATTTACCAAGACTCATTATTACTAAATAATATGTAGTTGAGTGATATTAAGATTGTTCTCACTGTTTGTGAGTCTTGTATTTAAATTTAGAGTCAGCCAAAATACAAAAAAAAAAATACTAAATCCCTATATACAACTAATCCCTAAACATTTTCTTAGGAGTGTAGCTATCTATGAGTTGTGTACTCGCTATCTGCTCTTTTTTTTTTTTTTTCTCTCTCTCTTCATAGGCTTTTTCTCTCTTTATTGACTAACTTTCTCTGTTTTTAATATATCTTCGTACATTGTACAGGGCTGAGAACTAGTTATTAAGTAGAGCTAATTTTAAAATCTTACTAGCAAATCCCCTCTTCTTCTTCTTATCATTTTTTTTAAAAAAAAATATATATTTAGAGATTTATCTGTATATACCTTTTAGTATATATATTTTAAAAAAACTTTTTAAATTATAGTAACTACCTATTGGTTGAAGGGAGAAAAGGAAATTAACTTTTCACTTCAACAGCCCATTGGTTTTAGTTTTATATATTTCACCAATGAAATTAACCTTTATTTCTTATCTTTTTACATTCTGATAAGTTTATCTTATTATTTAAGCAAAAAGGTTTTCGTATAATCGTATTATATCCTGCCTCCCTCCCCCTTCTCTCTTTTATTTTTTTATTTTTCAAACTTTCAAAACGTTTACCAAACAAAATGTAATTGGAACTAGTTTAAATAAAATCTTGACCAACTAAGTAGGATTGAGAATCCATTTAAATTTTGAATTTGTACAAAATTAACTAAAAATTAGTTATATAATTTTCCAAACTTCCCCTTAAAATGTTATGAGCAAATAATATAACAACAAGGGATATATCATAATTTTGTTCTTCTCCATTTTCATTTTTTACCAAGTCAATTAATAGTAAAATCAATTATTTTTTGAATGAAAATCAAACCTCCCTCGATCATTTACAATTTTTAATTTTTTATTCTCACTCCCATTTATCATGCATTACCTAAAAAGTGGAGTGCTGTTTTGAGACTTTCACTATGCATAAATTTTTCGTAACATCTATTTCTCATAATTTCTAATGTCTCATATTACTTCAATAATTATTGTATATTTGAGAATCATCTCTAACTCACTGAAATGTGCTCCCAATTCTAAGACCGGTATCTTCACCTCCTTTTTTGGTTAATTTGAATCACATTGATTACAAATATAATCACCGACAAAAAAAAAATCACTGTATCTTTGAGGAAAAAAAAAAATCTCGTAAAAATATCTTTCCATGTACTTAAAGGAACTTGTGCATCATATAATGTCCTTTATATATGTACCACTTCAGCTATGAGGGTTGATTTGAATAGTATCGGCTAGACCACCACTAATCAGACCGGCTAATTAATAGGCCCAATAGTTAGACCAAGCCTTAAATTTGTAGAGTCACTTCACTCACCGACAGGGGTCAACCTCACAACATAAATCAACAAAATGCTTTTAACTTCACACATATTTGTCTATCTATAATTCTAAATGTTTATATAGTATGATTAATCTCTTTCCCCACTTGATTTTTAGGTCGGCAATGAGCAACGTGATGCCCCCTTTCTTCTTCTGAATCATATAGTGTACAATTACATTAATATTAAAATAAATTAAAAAATTATATTTCACCAAAAATATAAATTTCAAAATTGTATTATTAGATTTTAACTTCATCTAATTTTTTTTTGTGTAATTTTTTTTTCAGTTTTAAAAATAGCTCCGGCATTGATTATCTTTTACAGTCTTGTTTTCCTTCTATTAGTAAGTTACTAAGTATAATCTAATGACAAAAAGAAAAATAGTATCATCTAGTGGTAAGAAATTTAAATCGTAATGATTCAAATCAATGTACCATCGTGTAACCAAAAAATTTAAGAGCTTATTAGTTACATTGTTTCTTGTTGTTATCTATGTTCTTATTCATATCTAATTCATCAAAACTATGTAATTGTAATTACTTGGTGAATAACTGAATATGGCATGGATGCTTGTTGAGAGAGGAACTTTGTTGTCTTTTGTTTTTAATCATGTTTCTTTTCTTTTTTGTTCCCCTAATGTTTGTCATGTTTATTTTCAGATATTGAACAAAATCATTCATGAAACTGCACCACACTTTAATCAGTTTGTGATTTTGAGGTTACATTCTTTTGGGGTTACATCCATATTTTGGATGTTTGAGCCCATATGTGGCCCATATATAGTCTTGTAGCCCATAAGTTTCCAGCATGATCATCCATTTTGCAATCAACTTTAAAGCCTGCATTGTCTAAATCCAACAGGGGCCCAACTATTTTATGCACAAGAAATATTATTCTTTTGTTTTTTATACCACAAATTTTTTTTAGTTACATAACAGTAAAAAAGTTTGAATCATGAACTTCTTATAAATTATTTAGAACTTACAATTAAACTACACCTACTAACTTAATTAGATATGATTCTTGGAAAGAGGTTCTAGAATTACAAATAAAGCTGAAATTTAATATGAATATTTTGAGCTACTCAATAATAAGGCAAAGTTACACAAATAATACACATTGTCAAACTATTTACACAAATGGAGTAGTTTTCAAACTATTTACTTAAAATAGGCACTTTTAAATATTTTATTAATTTTTTAACAAAAATTAAACATAAAAAAAGTCAACAATAAACATGTTTTAGAGATAAAGCGTGTTCACAAAGAACACGCTTTTAGAGGTAAAATGTGTTTCTTGTGAACACGTTTTATCTATAAAGCGTGTTCCCAAGGAACACACTTTTAGAGGTAAAGCGTGTTCCTTTGGAACACGCTTTATCTCTAAAGCATGTTCACAAAGAACACGTTTTACCTATAAAGTGTGTTTCAAAGGAACACGCTTTACCTCTAAAGCGTGTTCATTGCCTGGCTTTTTTCATGTTTATTTTCGTTAAAATATTCAAAAGTGCCCATTTTAGGTAAATAGTTTGAAAACTACCTCATTTGTATAAATAGTTTGACAATGTGTATTATTTGTGTAACTTTGCCCAATAATAATAATAATAATTATTATTACCAATGAAAGAAATTTTGAATACTCATTGATATTATACCTTAATATTTTATATCCTTAGTCTAAGGTACCAATGAATCAAAAATTACACTATACCAAATAATTTATTACGGTTTTTTTTTTTTTTTTTTNTCCGTGATTGCATATGGTGCTAAGATTGGCCTTTCCCCTTAAATTTACGATTGTACCTAAAGAAAAAAAAAAAAAAAGATGATTTTTACTATAATTAAAAGATGATGTATACTTTATATGCAGTATAACTCACTAATTACCTTTTTCAGTTTTATCATAATGATTCAGCACTGTCCAATTTTAACATGATTGATTTGGTACTAAATGGGTAAGAGCATATATGTTGGTAAACTTTTTTTTTTTTTTTTATTGTAAAGTTATATTTTTTAATCGGAAATATCCAAATATATAAAGAGAATTTTTTTTATAATTTGAATATATATAGAAATTTGAATTTGTGAGTTCAGCCTTTTTGCGATCTAAAAGAAAGCTAAATCTCAAAATACAAAAGCATGTGACTTGAAATTGTATGGGATGCAGGCCATGTTTTTGAATCAGCGATATATAGTTAAGAGTAAAACTCTTTATTAGTCCTTGAAAAATACAGTAAGTGACAAATTTATCCTCCAAAAATTTTCGGTGACAAATTGGTCCTTGAATTATTATTTCGCTAACAAATTAGTCATCTGGTAGGCAAGATCAGTGAAAAGAAAATGAGGACTTGAATGAGAAAATGAATGCTTAACCTAGCTAGACAAGATCAATGAAAAAAATTTAAGAAAATGGTCTGCAGGGGTCCAAAACTTTTTTCATTAAAGTACTAGAGGACTAATTTGTCAAACAGAATAATAATTTAATGACCAATTTATCACTGAAAATTTTTGGAGGATGAATTTGTCAGTAGTTATATTTTTCAAGGACTAAAAAAAGGTTTTACTCTATTGGTAAGTTATACAAGTTAGAACCTTCTTGTGTATATGACCCACAGGGATATGTTTTCAAGAAATTTGATGTGCCAAAAAGGACCAATTTTCCTATGTTTTTTCTTGTCTGGTTAACTGATTAGAAGATAGTATTGCAAATAGAAGAGATTTTCTAAAGTGAATATTATCTTTAAGATACTGCTATACACATACTTTCCAATCCATCACCTCGATCAGCCACTTAATCTTAGCTTTGCTCTCCAATCACTTTCATGCAATAACGCGTGTATGACTATTTGGTGATTGAAATTGTACTCCTTTTGGCTTTTGTCTTTCGTGTTCTCTCGTAGAGTAATTATTTCACCAACACCAACATCACCGTCAAATTTGATAAAAGACTATAAATTCCTCTAATGTTTCCAAGTTATGGGCCATCTACATTGTACGTACGCAGTCAATTGTTTATGAAAATCTCTCATACGCTAATGAGTACCACCTAACTAAATAGCTAGGATTCTTGGTCTAACACGTGGAACAAAAGGTAAAAACCCACATTAATTGCCACTCAAGTAGGAGATTTTTCTTCCCGCCCATGAAATGCATGATAAATTTTTTGAGGAGAAGTTTAGTACAAGGATTTTTTTTTGAGTTTTTGGGAATTTTATTCTTGGAAATTTTGTTCTCATGAATCTTATAATTTATATTTAGTTGGCCATAAACATTCTTGGAAATGTTGAATATTTATTCTTGAAAATCTTATAATTCATGTTTAATTCAAATATTAGTTTCTTAAGAATTTTAGTTATTTTTCTAAAATACCTCTATTTAAATTTGGATGAATAAATAAATAAATTATTATTATATATCATTTTTATGGTAAGACTCATATATAACAAGTAATATGAAAAAAAAAACATTTTTTATGCACAAATACATTTTTTACTATTATTCTATTACAAATTTGCAAGTGATTATTAGAATCATGTCAAATATGACATGTCCAAAAAGAGTTAATGGGACAGTTTAAGACCCCTTTCTTTAATAGACGAGCAATCTATTGAAGGAAATTTGTATTAAGACCTATTTCAAGCTCCATTCTTTTTCTTTCAACATTATTTTATCTGTGTATATGTATATTTTTTTTTATATATGCATGTGTTGCATGCTGGTGCTGCAGGCATTTAGGAGGTTATATGAACAAGTGGATCTTGGTTGGGTTTATGCCATTACAAAATACGAAGCAGTAAGTCCTCTTAATATACTCTTCAAAATTACTTGCTATCCAACTAGCATATGAGATATTCTAGAGGCAACAAGACTCACTGCATTCCAAAATGCTTCAACAATCAGCAATCAGCAATCAACATTCAGAAGTTGTGATTCATTGTAATTATAAATTGTACAACAAGACTCACTAAAACCACTTAATGTGCTTTTTCACAGAAATGCTACTCTAATCATTTCTAAGCCTAGATTTTAGTGATCTACTTGTGGTCCAACTGTAACTGTCAACAAGGGACATCCTCCCCTTCACTTATTATAAAATAATGACTATTATTAATATTTTTTGGGTAAAATATAAGAGCTAATGATGAGAGGCAGGGGCATTGCAAAAGTGGGGTTAGAGGAGAGAGATTGCCCAGATGAACCAACTGAGTTAGTTAGAAATCTGTTTTTGTTGATAATTACAATACTATTTCAAACTTATTATTATATAAGTGAATCTATCTTCAATAGCCACTCCCTTGCTCTGCACTCCTTCATCCAAATCCATGTTCGGTTGCAACATAATTTGAAAATCAGTGCACTAACTAACCTCCTTAGCAGGTTTATATACTAACCTATGTCTCTTAACAGACTTATTATTAACCTCCTTTTTATAGATAGCATAGCAAAAGATAATGACTGCAAGAAACAGAACAGGAGAGATTAGCCATTGTGTTGTGTCCATTTCACTTCTTTGATCCACCTCTTCCTTTTTCTGACTCAGAGTACGAGCAGTAAAAAGACTTTCTAGATGCCAACAGAACCCAGCTAAAATCTCACCCCACTTAAACCCCCTATTTAACCCCTATATGAGACAAGTCCATGTGAACTACTTTAAAATTATTGGTTTTCACCTTCAACGTCAGTAAGGCAATATAAGCAAAGCAAACACAAATATTTAAAAACACTTTGCATAATCTCACTGAAAAGGAAATAAGTTGAAAGTAATAAGCCTAAGAAACCAAAGTAGGAGGAACAACTTCTGAAATACACCAGATAATGCAAATACTCGCAGTGGTGGAAGTACACCAGATATAAGATGCTGATTTTGAAGTAATAGTCAGAAAAGAGGCTGAAAAGGTGGTCAGTATATGGGATATTAATGTCTAGAAGGCTAGGTGAAATTTGATGACTATAAAATGATTTGAGTCATAGAAAAATCATGTACCCTCATCCTTTCTGGTTTACACTACACCAAGGGATTCTTACATGACTAGCTTTCTACTTGACATTTTTAAGTTTTGAACATGTTATTTAAGTTTTAATTGGAGATGAACGAACTTCATGATCAGACAGCTTCAAATTTTATTAACTATAGAGAAATAAGCAAGTCAAAATAAAACACCACAGGATAAGGTATTCTCACACAAAATAATAAGAAAAAAAAGGAGAGAAAAAAAAAACTTCAGAAAACACCAAAGAGCATTCATAGATTACATCTCTCCAGTCTTTCTAAATGTCCATTAAGGACAACCCTTAATAGACCAAATGCTGAACATGATAAATATGATGAAAAAACAATTGCATCCAACAATAGCTTTGAAGATATAAACCAGAAACACCAAATTCTATATATCCTATACCACGTACAGCATGCCTACACATATTGCAAAATTTCACGCACAAACTGTAGGGAAACTAGAGAACAACAGTTTGGCCACAAAAGACTAGAAAGCATTCACGTACCTAAAAAATTGAGTGATTGAAACCAAGGGGAAGCGAGAAGCAGTGGTCGGATGTGAGGAATGGAGGCGGTGGTTACTGAAGAAGCCTTCTAGAGAGGCAAATGAGTGTGTAGGGATTTTGGGAATAAGGACAAGGGCAAAAGAGACTTCTTACATTTTAAAAAAGTTTTCCATATCATGGGAATCTAAGAATACCACCCTCCGATGGAAATTATTTTGTGAGAAACTTGTCTCAAAACTGTTTCCAAGAATCTTATTTGTCTGAAAATGTTTTTTTTAAATCTTGTACCAAACATGGAAATCTTAATTTCCAAAGTCATGATTTCCAAGAAATTAAAAAAAATTCATGTACCAAACGGTTCCTGAAAGAAAACTCTACCCTACAAGTTATAGAAAATGTTCAACTTCTATTTCCACGTGCAGTAGAATCACTATACACATGCACGTGTTAAGGAAAAAGACTATTTTTTTTTTTCTTTTTTTGCTTTCTCACCTAATAACAAGACAGCACTAAACTAACCTAAAATTAAGTAAAACTAGACAATTGAACTAGCGAAACTGCAAAAGGTTACACATTACTATAAAAGATAACAATTTTTGGCCCCTAATTTTTTGTACTTTTGGCTACAATTTCTGATTAGAATATGGAATTCACAAGTTCTAAAGACAACCTCAGTATCACTCGACTACAAACAATTTGGTTTTTGGCTCCTAATTACTAAAAGATGAACTTGTTTAAGTGAACAATATTCTTATTCCTTATATATATTATACTGGATTTTCACAAACCTTTACACATGTAGTTGATCATAACATTGATATAGATTATGAGATAGTTTGCTCAAATTAAGCAATTAAGAAAAAAAAATATGGATTAAGACGAAAAAGGGCAAATTAATTTTTAGGAACTGCTAAGCTACCTCTCTAAGAGGGGGTAATGCTATCCTCACATAATTGGGTGGGTTCGGTTGGGACCCACCTAATGATTTTAGTGTATTTGTAAAGATTTAAAAAAATTGAGTCACTTAATATATGTCAGAACATATAGTTCCTTATAAAATACAAGAAAAACATGATATAGAAAAATGTGTCAATAAGCAACTATTTTCTAGTATGTTTTCTGACACTTTTTTTTTTTTTTTTTTTTTTTTTTTTTTTTTTTTTTTTTTTTTTTTTNTATAAGGAATTGTGTGTTTCTACACATACTAGGTGACTTAATTTTTCTAGATCTTCGCAATTACACCAAAATTATCCTTTAAGTCCCACTAGACCCCACATAAAACCCTAACCAAAGATGATATGAGGTAGCATTACGGGGGTAGTCTAGCAATTCCCTTAATTTTCTTAACATTTTTATCACTATTATATTTCTCATCACTTGTATCATTTTCAGAAAGGACGAACTATTTGACTGCATGGGTGCCTTTCCCACTTAATTAGGTATTAGAAGGTCACAACTCATCAATATCTACATAGGTCCCTCTTCTTCCGATTCTGCGCTTAAATTCTTTATAGCACAAAGAGTTAAGCATTATCGTGTTCTCTGTCTCTATCAGGCGCTACCAATGGAGAATGAAAAATAATTTCGAAGTGGAGAGCAGGAGAGGTGAGAAAGGTATGACTTTTATATCTGATGTTTATTAATTGAGTAAAATATTAATAAGAAGAAAAGAAACCCACAAGAAAGCTCCAATACTCTTCCTTTGTGGCGAAGTAATATTATTGTGGATTTGAAGTGACATGTTCTAAATGTTTTGTTTTTTTCGTAGAAATATTTGTGGATCCGAGTCAGGGACACGGTTTCAAGGGGCCGGGGCTATGTTCATATTGTTCTTATCGGTCGGTTTGTCCAACACCATCAGCAACTATGAGATATAAAAATGTTACTATGGAAAAGATTTTGATTTGGTTTTTAGCCTTCGTCTGTAGAATTATTAGACTAAATAGGAACTTAAACAAGACATTTGAAGGCGGCAGTGAGACGACTTGTGTTAGTTTTACTACCTTCCACAGCAATTTTGTATACTAGTGATTGTCAAAAGAGTTGTGCTATGCGTTTCTGGCTTTCATGCATGTCCATGAATTACATGATTTGTTTTTAATTACCTGATGATATAGAGACTTGAATTTCTAATCTCCTTAAACTTCTTACACCTAATGACTTAGGAATTGCATGATTCAAGTTATTAAGTCATTGATTAAAATATTGTGGTGGCCTAGTAGGGTTAGGGGTGTAAGTCAAACAGGGAAAACTGGCCAAACCGATCAAACCAAACCGGAGGTAAACCGAGAGGGTCGATCTGGTTTTCGGTTTGTTTTTCTGAAAAACTGATGGGGTTGGTTTGATTCTTGGTTTGACTGAAGAAAAACCGAGATTAAACCGAACCGAATCGGATATGGCAATACGACGTCGTTTTATGAGTTTTTTTTTGGCTGAAAGTCTCATTTCTTCTCTAAGTTTCTCCGTCTCCTTCTGATTCAATTGGTCTGTGTCTTTCCCCTTATCCTTCATTCTCCCTATCTTTCTCTGTGTTGCAGAGGAGCAAAAATGAAGAAGAAAACTAAAACCCATATGGGTTTTGAGCTTTTAGCCATTTTCCTTGTTGGGTTCTCCTCAGTCTTCCTCTACATTGAGTCTTAAAGCCAAGATGTTGATGTAATGTTAGCTCTTAAGAAGAGCCTCAACGTTCCTGAGTCTCTTGGGTGGTTTGATCTGGAACCCTGCAAATGGAAACATGTTGCTTACTCCAGGAAGGACGAATCACGCGGATCCAAATCGGCCGTCAAGGCCTTTCAGGTATGCTTCCACTGAATAGGTTTGTTGATTGTTGTGGATATGAGTGAGGATACAAATATGTTTTGCTTACTAAGCCCTAGGGATTGTGATCCACGGGTTAATTCTATGTTTTATGTTGTTGAGTTAATAGGTTATCCTCAAAGGTTTGCTGATTGTTGGAAGGGGAATGATCCATGTCAAAATTGGATTGAGATTACCTATATTAATGGGAACATTATTGTTGTCAATTTTTAGAAGATGGGTCTCACGGGTACAATTTCTCTTGTTTTTGCCTCACTTGCATCACTGAACTGAATGTAGCAAACAATCAGCTTTATGGAAAAATCCCAACTTTTAAGAGTAATGTAAATTTGAACACAACTGGTAACAAAGATATAAGGAAGGATAAAGGTGAATTACATGACGGTACAAAAATTACAATGAAAAGAATGAAGTATGGGGCAATAACTGAAATTGTTTTATCTCTTGTCCCCTGGATTTTCTATTGTAGCCTTAAAAGGGGGTGGGGGGTGTTGGGTAAGGTATGGGCTTGTAAAGAGAGAAACAGAGGCATGTACCCAAACAGAGGCAAAAACCGACTAAACCAGTCAAATTGAACCGGTTCGGTTTGACTCGGTTTGGCTCAAAAAATTTCTAAAAAATCGAACCAAACCGATTACACCCCTAAGTAGGGTACAAACAATGGCTCATTTTGACAAATAAGTTAGGATACCTTCTTTCAGGTTTAATGAAATTACAGGAACATTTTTTGTTGTTTCAAAAGTTATTAAAAAAAAGTTATTGATTCCTTTTTTTAGACACAATTTATAAGAGATGTTAATGTTATATTAAAACTAGCCAATTACCTGTAAGTTTAGTAGCACCTTCTTTGGTCATAGGAACTAAAATGTTGATGTCAAAAATTTTATTTTCACTATGTACTCTTCTTCTTTTTCTCAGTGTTTTGCACTTCTTTGCAACAAAAAAAAAAATTAAATATAAGGGAGGCATATGTTTGGTACTTTGGCTAAATCTTTGGGTTCGAACACAGAAGCCACAAATCCTGAGGAAGACCTCAGTACAACTAGACCATAGGCTGTTTAGTATAAGGGAGCACTACAAGAAAATTGTCATTTTCTCACAGACAAAATCCATGAGAAAACATCAAAAAATTCGTAAGAAACACGTTTCTCACAGAATTTAGGGCGTGAGAAAAACTCACACGGAGTTTCTCACAGATAAATATTTGTTATGCGTGAGAATATCTCATGCGAAAGTCGTGAATTTTCTCATGGATATTGTCAAATAACTATTTATTTTTTCTAAACATTTAATCAAATTAATAAACAAAATTAAATAAAATATAACTAAATTTTATTAATAAAAAATATTTACAATAAAAAAAAATACAACAGAAGTCAGTTGAGCACTAGTCCTCATTATCTATCCTGAAGTTGTCAGTTGTGTCATCCTTAACGACGGGCTGCGAGGCCGAACTAGATCCTAGATGTTGTTGCTGCTGGTGTAATTGTTCCAGTATAGAGGCGAGTGCCTTGGGTGAAATGTCGTTTGCATTCAGTGCCTCGGCCATTGGGCAGAGGCGAGTCATCTCCTCCTGCAAGCTTACCATCTAGGACAGGACCTTAGACAAGGCCGAATCTTGCTGCTAGGAGGACTGGGTAGGCTGTGAGTTGGCGGAGTCCAAAACGCTAGCCTCGGAGCCCATGCCGTAAACCCAACCCTTCTTAATCTTCCTATCGACGACAACAAGTCATAGCCCAGTGTCGTCGACAGAAGAAGAAGAAGAAGAAGACCTGGCCTAGCTCTAAAACCGACCTCTCTCAAACTCAATCTGCATAAATAACACCATTATGTTAGTATTAGAAATAATACATGTAATTACTCATATAAAGACTTAAGGACGAATTTAATACTTACATAGGTACACTTTGCCCGTTGATGTACTCAGCCCTTACTAGAGTTGTGCTTGAGGTGACAGAAAACCTTTGAGCCTTTGGCTTTTTGCCCAACTCTTTCGTTTACAAAAAACATAAATTGTTAGTAAATATAAATTGACATATAGCAAAAAAATAATATTATTAAATAAAAAATTTACCAGCCTCCATTTGTACTAGAAGACGATAATAGAGCCACCTCTGTGGAATGTCTGCCCCTGATCTAAGGAGCGGTTCTTCTTGTTCCTCTCATATATGACATTATACTCCTGAGAGGCCCATATTGCTCTGAAGGCCTCAAGTACTACATCAAACAACCAATCGTCCTTGCTCTTCCCGATCTTGATGTCTCGGAAATAAGTACGAATGTAGTTTGAGCACTTAGAGAGCAAGACCTTACAAATCTGGCTCTCATACTAGGACTCACAGACATATATCTTATGCAATAGAAAACAGAATGTCAAATTTAGTAAATATGTATACCAAATATGTTAGTAAATAAAATTACATCAATTATTTCTTACCTTAAACTCTGTTTAGCAGAGTTCCTTCACCTCATCAGAAACTGCGGTAAAGTTATGGCCAAGGCTACTCGTACATCGACTTGTAGACAGCCGAAAGTATGTTCACAGGCTACTTGGAAGGGTAAAAGCTAAAAAAAAAAAATATAATTAATTGTTAATTAATAGTAAAGTAATAAAAAAAATTCAAAATAAGTATTAGAATCAACTTACTCCTTTTTCTCCTATGGCACAATAACCAGCTGACCATCAAACAGTGGGGAGCCCGGTCGTGGTCATGGAGAATCTAAAATGGACAGACTCGCATGAGACGACCCTGCAGCGGCCGATGATGCTGAGCCTGGGTCGCAGCTCCTGAGTACCCTCCCTCGTAGCAATTGATGATGGGGTGTGTGCCAACTCATGGGTCGACATGAACATAGGCAAGGCCAGCTCGGTCTAAGAGGGTCAAGCAACAGCTTTGCCTTTGTCCTTCCTGGACGGCGGCCCAACTATGGGAGATGACCGTCTCTGATGGTTTGACATTTGTCATACAATTTAAATAAAATCAATGAAAATGTTAGAACAATAAAAGCAAAAATTCTTAAAGTCAACCCCAACCCCTAAACCCCTAATCCCAAACCACTAAACACTAAGCCTTAAACTCCAAACTCTTAAACCCTAAACCCTAACCCTTAAACTATAACCCAAACCCTAAACTGAAACCCTAAATCTTAACCTTAACTCAAAACCATAACCCGAAACCCCTTAAACCCTAAAATTAAATCTAAACCCTAATCCTAAACGCTAAATTATCATAACTCAAATCTTAAATCCTAACCCTAAACACTAAATTCCTAAACTCCTAAACCCTAAATCAAAAATTCAATAGAGTCTCCCTTAAAACTTGAACAGTCCAAGAATTAAAATTTTCACACAATTACACATGAACTCAGTCATAACAAAACCATTCATTCTATAACTTAAAATTAACTACATGTATAAGTAAAAATTACACAACAATAGGCATGATTCCCAAACTATGATGAAATAAATTAAACAAAATGGTGTTGGCATGCAATATGTAAGAGTAACATGTCTCTTTTGTTTCCTAATTAAATAAACCAATAAGCCATATGCCAATAAATTGCATATTTATATTATAGTGTAGCAATTTACTAGAATCAACAAAGGTAATACAAACGAGTGCAATCAAACATAGCAAGCCAAACCAAGCCCAAACTTCCATTTTCTAACATAAGCATAGTTTAAGATTTCAACCTGGCTAGATTAATAACACATGCCAAGCTTCAATAACCTCTTCTAAAAGCAAGCCAAGCTCAAGCTTTAAGCAATTTACTTGGCTTGGCTGGATGCAATGATTTCAGTTGAGCATACAAAATGTTATTCATAAGTAGAAGCTCTAAAAGTAGAAAAATATCTAATATTAGATGCATCACAACAACCGGTTAACACGCTAATATTATTACAAAATGAATTTGGTCTTATGGTGATCCAGGGCTGTTTAAATTATTGCAAGAATTAAGCATGCATAACAAATTTGAACGATTTGCATCTCTAATAGCATTAGAGTTCTGTAAAAGAAATTATTTGTAAAAAGGGTTGAATTATAGAGAAGCTCAGATAGTGGAACCTACCTCAAAGAACAAGTAATCAGAAAAGTTAACCAGTAAGCTAGAAGATGAAGTTTTGTGCTGCAAAACCCAACTTCAGGGAGGAAAAATGGTCGAAAAATGCCTGGGGAGAAAATGCCTGGGGAGAGAGAGAGAAGCTCAGAGAGAAGAAATAGAGTTTTTTTGAAAATGGAGGCTGCGGTAGCGGGAGGAAGAATAAATTCAGGTTTTCTCATGGAATTTGTCCGTGAAAAAAACCCTATAATTCAAATTTTAAGTGAAAATGTACATTTCATTTTTCTCACAAAATTTCTCAAAAAAATAAAAGTTCGTGAGAAACCTCAAATTTTCTCATGGGAAGTGCCAGTGACAAAACTAAAGCATTTATGAAGACGGTTGGTGCTTCATTTTTCACGGAATTTGTCACAGACTTTTCTCACGAACTTATTTGTCCGTGACAAAATCTGTGAAAAAATATTAACAGTAATATTCCGTGAGAAATGCAAGGTTTTTCTCACGGACTTCCTGTCCGTGAGAAGTTTCTATGAGTAAAAACCGATTTTCTTGTAGTGGAGGCATATATAGCTTGTGAAAATATATATCACAAGAAAGATTTTACTATGCTAAACCATAAAGTAAGGGAGATCTGCTTAAGTTTTGAAACAAGAAGGGTACTCTATATAATTTCATAAACTCTCAAGGTCATTGTAATTTACTATTTTGGAAGAATTTTACTTGTAAAAATGCATGGCACTTTTGGTTCAAATGAAAACAATTTCAAGTTTTATCTATTTTAATTAAGAGAAATTAGTGGTAGTTAAACATAGTTTCAAATAACAATATTTCAATAATGAATTCACCAAATTTGAAAAACTTAAAATCTTCTGCTCTATTTGGAATCATTTATATGAATGAGGGGAAAAAAAGAGAAAAATCCTAACGAAAATGTCAAAAACCTGAGTCAAGGGGATTATGATGGCCTAAAAATTATATGAATGTTACTACATGATAATTAATATGTTTTAAATGCTCATGCTTTGGATCATGTGGAGTTATTTTCTTTGCAACCTACAATTGCACATTTGAGAAGTCATCGTGCATGGTTTTTGGCCTAATTATAAGATCAGTTTTATTAATTTATACATGGTCACAATGAAACGTTTAAGCTGACATATAATTTGTTAGGTTTAGTAAGTTAAAGTGGCTATCCACTGATGGATGTATTAGTCATCAACAACAAATTTTCTAAGTGAATCACACATTAATGCCATAGCACTCTAACGCAGATGACTCTGGATATATAGTGCACAACTTCTTTCTATAGAGTTTGAGCACGTCATATGTCAATAACTCATCAATATTATGTTAGAAAAGGATGTGTGTGCGTGTGTGTGTGCATATATATATATATATTATTTATTTAATTTTGATAAATAAAAGTTTAGGTGATTGCCACATGTTTCAATGAGGATTTATAATAGTACTTATAAATTATGTATCAAAAATGATTGCTCACAGTAAGATTCGAACATAGGTCTTACAAATAAAATAATTTAATCTTCATAAGCTAAACTAACTCTGTTAGCTTATATATATATATGTAAAAAGAAGGGCTTCAAACAATTAATGGCCCCTTTTTATTGTCCTTGAAATGGTTCTTGATTAAACTTATATAATTTAGATTTGACTTTAAATAGGCAGGTCGAGACTATCTTGTCATAGACTAATTTCTTTTTTGATACTTTGACTATAATTTTATATATTCGAATGTAAAACCTATAATTTTTGAGAACTACTTTATTACCATTTAATCACAGGTCATTTGGTTGTCATAGACTAACTTAAATATTATGAATTATTACTTAATAGGTGTTCATGATACAAGCAACATTTTTATTTTGTCAGAGATATAATATTTACATTACAATGTAATTATATATATATATTTTTAAGAAACTCTCATATAAAAAAGAATGAACATTTAAGTCATCAATAACACTACTATAATAACACCATATCACACCACAACTACTAGGAAATATCTTTTGAAAGATGAATTCACAGCTTAAAAAAATAAATAAATGGTATGACAAAGAAAAAAAAAATAGTATTATAAAATATAATATTTTGAGAGGAAGGAAACAAAAGCTAGCACTCATAATTAACTTTTTAAATTTATTATTTTTAATTTCCAATTTTTGTCTTGTTTAGTTGGAAGCTTCCTTTAGGTTGGGCAATGGGGTCCGAAAGGAAAAATCAAATTCTTGCCTAAGAGAAAATTATTTTGTAGGAAACTTGTTTAAAAATTATTTTCAAGAATCTTATTTGTTTGAGAATTTTTTTTAGAATTTTGTACCAAACATTAGAATCTTAATTTTTCAAGTTGTAATTCTTAGAATACTAAAAAAAGTTCATGTACCAAACACTCCTAAGAGGGCAAAGAAACTTCTGGGACAAAGCCAAATCCACTTTGGTCACCTTATCGCCCACCCAAACACAATATTAATAGAAATTATAGAATAACAGTTATCAAAAGGGATAAAAAAAAAAAAACAACAAATATACTTTCTGGTCAAGTAAGAAAATCAATAATATTGCCATAGAATTTATTCTTATTTGACTAGTTTTTTTTTGGATATTTCTAAGGAAAATTTGGTATGAAAGCTACAAAATTAAAAGAAAAAAAAAGTACCAATACTTGGTAGAGATAATAAAAGTAAAGAGAATAAATGTTATTTTCAATGTTCTTCGTATTGTCTATACTAAAATAAGTATAAAATAATTAATGTCAATAAATTTCAACATTCTTAATCAAAGCACACCTCTAACCTATGCTTTGTTCCACCCCTCAATTCTCTAATAAGGAAAAAAAGAATAATAAAATCCCAAAGAAAAAGAAAGGTGTATCTCCACTGTTTTATTAATTTCCCTTGATTTTCTAATTTCGCCCAATTGATCAAAATCAAATCATTAATCATGATCTTTATACTTATGGTGGGTACCTTCTAATTGCATTCAATTTTTGGTCTATAGCCCTTGTACCTAAAATAGAAAATAATAAAGCAAACAAGTAAAATCCACGTCGGTTGAATATTTCTCTTTTTCTCAGGGAATCAATTTCACAATAACCCCAAAAGGGGGTCTAAACTAAATGCAAGAATATGTGATTTGAAGTGCTAAAAGGAAAAGAAAAGAAAACAATTGAAGACGTAAACTTTCAATTTAACCCAATATAAAAGAAGGGTTAGGGAAGAGACCCCTCAACTGATGGAAATCAAATCCCCCCAAGTCTCTCACATAACGGTACTCAGAATTCCATGGCTTAAGCAACCCAAGATTAGTCCAAACCCAAGTCGCTGACATGTTCTTTTCTTCCTTAAATTTCTGCTCCCTATCCCATATGAATATGATTCACACAAATTAGGTCAGATTTCAATTTACTCTGAATCCGATTCTCCATGTGAAAATTTGTACGTATTTCTTAGTCTTTGCAGGTGCAAGGTCCATTCTATTCCTCGAAAATTTCAAATTACAAATCCGAGTTTGCATGACTTGCTCTGTTTTGTCTTCCTCTGTTTTTGCGTCAAAAATAATGAACTTGTTCGTGGACTTATTCGGCAAGTGCCAAAAGGAGTTTTGCGTGAAAAACCCACTTTTTTTTGGTTGAGCATGGCTTGTCAGAAAGCCTTTCTGCATCGAAAGATGGATATTTTTTCTGGGTTTTTCTGGGTTTTCCTCTCAAACCTTTTGCAAACTCTGTTTGGGATTTTCTCAAGAATCTTCATGAGGTACTGATTAATATCCTACTTTTTTTTTTCTACTACTCAATTTAATTGAATGTTCAACATCAATTAAATAATCTGTTTTCTTTTCAATTTTCTATATTTTTGCAGATACTACGGTGCTGAAACTATCAATTCGGCTCCTCCTCCAACTCTTTCCCAAGAAAACAATCAAAGAGAATATTTTTCAGAGCCAAAAACAGAGCACGAAACAGGGTACCCTAAGTGTTCTGAAGCTAATCAAATTGAATCCAATTGTAACCAGCAAGAAGCAGAATCCAAGAATGATTGCTCTGAAACTGTTAAAGAAGATGAGAATTTTGGTATTAAAGAAGAAGAAGAGTCACCAAAGTTAGTTTTCAAGTTCCAATATCAAAATTGGAAGCAGAGTGAAGAATTGAACGAAAGCAATTGTGAAAGCTATGATTTTGTTAACCCAGATACGGCTATTTCAAGCACCAGCAAATATGAGTTCGTTTCAGGCAAGAGTTTCAGCCACTTCTTGGAGGAACCAGAGGTTCCAAATTTCACCGTCAAAGAGGTTTATATCAATTCAAGTGATGAACCATTGGAAGATAAGGGTGTTAATGATTCTGGGTTTTTAGCTAAGAGAGATTTCAAAGGAGCAGAAATTCCTGAGAATTCTAAAGAGAAAGTTGACTATATGCCATCTGCGGAACAACCCTTCTCTGAGAATGTTGGAAAGGAGAATTCAAATGACACTATGATGGATAAAGAAGCTTCAGCTTCAGCTGCAGATGATTTTCTTTCTGAAGATGATTTCATGGGTTTAGGTTCTGAATCTGATTCTACCAGTTCAAACCTTGATTCTCTCTTTGAGAGTCAATTGAATTGTTCTGCAAGCGATAGGTTTTTGTTCTTGTCAGACACAGACTTTGGAACCAGTATTGATGGAGAAAATGCAGCGGATTTGGAGTTTGAGAGTTTAGATGTTGGGTATGAAGCTGAAGATTTTGATGAGGAGGAAGATAGAGATGTAATGGAAGAGCTTAGAAAGATACAAGAGTCTCAAATGCAGAATTCAGATAAATTTTCCAAACCAAACAGAGAAAAAGAGCCACTTGATTGTTCAGATGAATCTACAAAATCTGCAGCTTTAGATTTTCCTGAGGACTCAAGCCATTTGGAAACACTGTGGGAACATCAAGATTTAATAGAACAGCTACAGATGGAGCTGAAAAAGGTGAGAGCAACTGGTCTTCCTACCATTTTAGAGGATTCTGAGTCTCCAAGGATAATGGAAGACTTGAAGCCATGGAAAATTGATGAAAAATTCCACCACGGTAATGGAATTAATGAGCTTCCAAAATTCTACAGGAGTTATAGAGAACGAATGCGAAAATTCGATATCTTGAACTACCAGAAGATGTATGCAATAGGTCAGCCCAATTTCTAACCATTCCTTCTCAGTTTCATTATTTTAAATCTTTTACCTTCTTTTAATTTTACCTGTAAATCACTTCATTTACATTAGCAAGCATGAAATTAGGGGTGAGGACCCACTAAATCTGGTTAGTTGAGCACTAAGAAAGCATGAAATTATCCAAATCCTTAGCCATAGGAAAAAACATTATGACTCAACTGTCAGCTATAGGATTCCTATTTTCATTTTTATTTAGTTTTGGTACAACACAAGGAAGGAGAGGGTGAACAATTTTTCTGTCACATGCTTGGTTATCAGTCCCTAGAATGATCTAGCAGTGATTGTAATGCTCCAACCAATCTTTTGTGACTCCTTTTCTTTCTTTGTCTGTAAACTATTCTTACTATGCAAGACAGGTTTAGGAAAGCTATTTCATGGAAAGTTATGTTATGATTTAATAATCTAAGTGACTTTTGCATTATGCTTAATGGTTTAAGGCTTTAGAATTCATTTACAATATGGTAGTTCACTTTAAAATTTATGGGAATTTATAGGTTTTCTGCAGTCAAAGGATCCACTGCAATCGTTTTCGAGTCGCAAGAGCTCTGCTCCTGCGATCACATCTCTTCTGTCACAAAGCTTTGGCCTATTCAGACGCAAAAAAACAGAATCAGACCCAATGAAGAAGTTCATTAGAGAATTGTACTGGGATTTGGAAATAGTTTATGTGGGACAGTTGTGCCTTTCATGGGAATTTCTTCAGTGGGAATATGAGAAGGCATTGGAGCTATGGGAATCTAACCAACATGGATCACCAAGGTACAATGAAGTTGCAGGTGAATTTCAACAGTTTCAAGTGCTCCTGCAAAGATTCGTAGAGAATGAACCTTTCCAAGGTCCACGCGTTGAAAATTACGTGAAGAATCGTTGTGTTATGAAAAATCTTCTCCAAGTTCCAATAATAAGAGGTAACAACTTTAAAAGATGCTTTAAATTTGGTTCGTGTCTTTATGCAGAATGGGATTTAGTGCTTTTTGTTTTTTTTTTTGCCCTTTCTGATTAGCCCCCTTTGAGTTATGTGGGGGACCATAAAATTCCATACATAAGACAAGAACAACATCTCATGGGAATGGAACTTTCATTGGCTGCAGAAGACAGCGCAAAGGATAAAAGGAAATTGAGAAAGAGAGAGACAGATGGCGATGCAATCACAAGTGAAATGCTAGTAGAGATCGTGGAAGAATCAATTAGAACAATTTGGCGTTTCATTAGAGCTGATAAGGATGCTTCTGGCATGACTCTCAAAACTCAAGTTGAACTTCAAGATCCTGCAGATTCAGAGCTCTTGATGGAAATTCGAGCAGATCTTCAAAAGGTTAGCTTCCAAGATCAATTATTTTACATGTAAAATCTAAAATACTTTTAATTTCATCTATCTCTCACAATTTTATACACATTTGTACACATAATTACACGTGAATTTGAGTAACATTATTTAAATGTTACTTTTGATGTGCTAGATTTAACTAGAAGATTTTTATAGATTATCTCACATAACATAGTACAAAATAATAAAAAAAATCCTCCATAGGAAACACTAATTGCAGATTTTTGTAATTGAATTGCAGAAGGAGAAGAGACTGAGAGAGGTATTGAGGAGCGGGAAGTGCGTATTAAAGAAGTTGAAAAAGCATAAAGAGGATGGAACAGATCAATTCCTTTATTTTTTCTCACAAGTGGATATGAAATTAGTGTGGAGAGTGTTGAACATGTCAAGGATTACGAAGGATCAACTAGCATGGTGTCGTAATAAATTAAACAGGATCAATTTTGTAAATCGGAGGAGGATACATGTAGAACCATCATTTTTACTTTTTCCTTGTTAAATACTAGTTAGATTTTGTATAGATTCTTATTCTCCTCTATACTTAGAACATCATGTTTTTTTTTTTGGGGAAAATAGTGAAGAATTTTCACTTTCAACTATGACTTTGCTCTTCTAGGCTCTGTTTGAGAGTTTTTTTGGAGGGGAGAGGAGAGGAGAGGAGAGGAAAGGGAGGGAAAGGAAGGGAAAGGAAAGGGAGGGGTTTTCCTCTCCTTTGTTTGGATGATTAAAATGNTATAAAATCAACTTCCATGTCAAGCAAAGGTGCAAATAAAATAATGATGTGATGATGAAATTCAAACATCAAAGGTGAAAACTAATAACACAACAATACTAATCTAAAAATCTTTGAAGTCTCAAGTTTAAATTCTCACTTTTTTATATCCCTTACTTATCTATCTACCGGTAAAAAAAATGTAAAAATAATAATACAAAAAATAGAATGGTAAATATTAATGTATGAATAGGAATACTGCTAATATGACTCCATGAAAGTTACTCATATCTTAAAAGAAGCCAATTAATCTGCAGATTTAATGCCTAAATATGACGCTCAACATATGAGAGTTCTAAGAGAAGCCAATTAATGCGTAGATTTAATGACTAAATATGGCACTCAACATATGAGAGACATAAAAGTTTGGATGTCTCCTTCTCCAGAGTTATAGTTTGTTATACCCGTAGAGTATATAAAATGAGAATTATGTTTAGTAGATTTTAATTCTTTTTTCCTTCTTTCTCTCTTGGAACAAAAAAAAAAATCTAGTCTATGATTGAATAGAAAAAGTTATATAATCCCTTTTATATATATATAGGTTTTGTTTAGATATTTTTGATATTTATGTGGTATGTCATACTATATGAGAATAATCAATGTATAAATGATATGTGTATAAATTAACTGTTTTCAAATTTGTTTGAGAAAATAAGATAAATTATTTTTATATCCAATAAAATATAAAAATTACTTGTCATGTCAATGTGGTATGTTATACTCAAGTAGTATTATAAAATCCATGTATATATATATATATATATATATATATATATATATATATATATATATANATAAGATAAATTATTTTTATATCTAATAAAATATAAAAATTACTTGTCATGTCAATGTGGTATGTTATACTCAAGTAATATTATATATATATATATATATATATATATATATATGTTTCTTAGATACTTTGTTGTATATAATACTACATAAGAATAACTAATGTGTAAATGATATATGTACAAATTAACTATTTGTAAATTTATTTGAGAAAATAAAATAAATTAATTTTAAATCAAATAAATATAAAAATTCGTATACTTATGACATCAGTGTAATATGACATACACATATAGTATTATAGAATCTTTGTGTAATTCCAACAAATTAGCAGATATGTTGGACCCAAATCATTTTAGATATGACCCAATAAAAGAAAAAAGGCTTTTGATTTGGATCGTCACTTCCCCTTATTTTTGGGCTTTAATCAAGTAACCTCGGCCCAATTAGCAGCCTAATCTCATCTGGAAAAGAATTCACTGAAGCCGTCAGATCTAGGGTTTCCACTACCCCCGCAGAGGCACCATTTATACACTTCCCTATCTCCATCTTGCAGCCTTTCTGTTTCGAAGCCGTTTCAGTGCGAAGACAGAGGAGGAGCTGAAAATCACAGCAAGATGGTGCAGCGGCTCACCTACCGTAAGCGGCACAGCTATGCCACCAAATCTAACCAGCACAGGGTTGTCAAAACCCCTGGTAAAATCTTCTAACCCTGCCATGGATGGCTTTTCTTCCATTTCGGCACAAATAGCTCTTGATCACATTGTCTAATTCTTATACTTTTGTGTTTCTCATGCGTGTAAGTTGTATGAAATGCGCGAGACATGAGAACGTGGGTCATAAAGTTTAGTCCTTGATATGTGTTTTTGTTGAAAATGCTATTGGGTATTAAACTTTTCTTGATATGATTTTTTAGGTGGCAAGTTGGTGTATCAGACTACTAAGAAGAGGGCAAGTGGACCCAAGTGTCCTGTTACTGGGAAGAGGATCCAAGGGGTATGTATGCCTTGTGAGTTAAATTGATTGTATGGTGAATTTTATATGCAATATCTTACATGTAGGTTGAGTTTGATATCATGCTTTTAAAGCATATAGTTGATCATTATATTATGCAAAAATGCTAGCTTTCTTGTTTGTTTACTCTGTTGATGGGTAAATGTTGGATGCAGAATAGTGTTTTGTTCTCCTCTTACCCAGATAAAATACTTCGAGTGGAAGCATTACATATATATAGGGTTGCCCCCCCGGGGGGGGGGGNGGGGGGGGGGGGGTGTGTGGAGCAATATGCCCTTTATCCCTTATTATGTATGTTCATCTAATTATAGGGTAAATCTATTCACTGAGTTGGATGATCAATTTTAAGTTCTGGGTTTATGTAGTACATGTTATTGAGGATGGGCTGTGCATCCCCAGCATTAGTAAAATCCTCTAGAGAGGAAGGGTGGGGTGAGGGAGGAGAGACAGTACAGGGGGGAAGGGAGATTTGGTAATCAAGTCTTGATGTTTCATTTGAATGAAATAAATGTTGCATGCCTGCTGAAAAGATGATTGATAGAATCTGTCATCTATTATGTTTTTAGTGATTTTTGGCAGGCATAAATCACTAAATCTAAAAAGCTTAAAAAGTTGAGGCATACTGTAGATCATGAATGCATTGCTATTTATAATCGATTAATGTATCTGATAAGAAATATTGCATTGGGGAAACTGCATACTTGCATTTAGTCTAAACCCATTCCACTGCTCAGAACCCTAAAAGAAAATGTTTTACCCCTTCTGTTCTTTTTATCATCCTTTCATAATAGTTTTCCTCTGAATGGTTCATTTTTCTCCTTCTTTCTCTCTCTTCCCCTCACCCCAACCTTCTCTTTTTCTTTTTTCCTCTTAAAGCAAGCAATAATCATGATATGTGTTACCACATAATGGCATTGTAGAACTGAAGCTTTGCAATTTCCATGTCATTTCTTTTTTACTATTTGTGATGGTGAGCACTGTGTCGTCACCTATCATGATTTCTCTGATTGAGAATTATTCTTCAGATTCCACACTTGAGACCTGCTGAATACAAGAGGTCTAGATTGCCTAGGAACCGCCGCACAGTTAATCGTGCCTATGGAGGCGTATTATCTGGAGGAGCTGTTAGAGAAAGGTGTGTTGATTAAGAATCATTATTTAAGTATTTCCATAACTTTCTCTTAGTGAAAGTAACTTTAATGATTATATGTTCTTTGAATAGGATTATCCGTGCTTTCTTGGTTGAAGAACAAAAGATTGTGAAGAAGGTTTTGAAGATCCAGAAGGCAAAAGAAAAGCAAGCATCAAAGAGTTAAACTGAGTGGGACATATATGAAAACAAATCCTTTTGTCAAAGATATGTGCTAAAGAAATTTTGACTTTGGATGTCATTAATTATGAATGTGGAACTTAATTTGAAATTCATTTTCTGGATTTGTGTTATGATAAATTAGTCTGTTAGCATAAATTACTAGTTTCTACTGTTTTCTTAGCTTCTTTTAATATATTTTCATGCAACCATTATATATTATATTGCTAATGAACAATATAAGATATACTGATGTGGTAGAGATTTGCTAGATTATCAGTAATTACAAAAACATGAGTAACCCTCAATTAAATCCTAGCTTGCATCAAACCCATGTTGGGTAACGAATCTCAGCGTTTTCATATTTTGGAATCTTGCCGTGGAATAGTATGTGAATTTGATAACTATGCGTGCCAAAATTTCAAAATTATGTGCAAGTAATGCAAGTTTTACCTTATCTCTATCCCTATCTCTATCTCTGGTTGGGTTATTCAGAGAAAAACCAGAGTTTGGATTTGAAATTGTTAACCTTAATCCCAGAGATTTCTCCCAAATCCTATAAGATTTTTTTGATGGGAATGCCGTTTTTTGGGAAGCTGTAGCAAAGATTATGAGATCTTCCGCGTTTGCTAGGTGAGCAACTTGAGGACCACCATTCCTGAACTTGGAAGGTCTAAGATTATTTTTCTCCACAAGTTGGGTTGAAAAATTCGGTTAACCCATCATTAATATGAAATACTGAATTTATTAAAAGAAAATCTATATGGCTCAAATATAAATTTAGTAAAATTTGGATCATGCAAACTGTACAAGTGTAACAAGGTGTGAAAAACCCTTGGAATATGACATAAAAATTCACCACAAGAATTAGTGAAAGGTTGATTGGTGTGCTTGGATCTTTATGGATATATATGCCTTCATGTATGTGTAAGTAAGTATGCGGCAAGAAGGTACCAAAGTAGCTAGTAGTAGTAGTAGTAGTGGGAAGAGACAAGAATGGGATTTGGGCGTGAGGCAAATCTCAAAATGTCTATTGTCAAGAATGGGATTCGAACCCATGCCCTTTCGGACCAGTACCTGAAACTGGCGCCTTAGACCAACTCGGCCATCTTGACATATTTGCTAACGGCTTGCAATGTGGACAATTTATAAAAGAACAGCACAGTAGACAATAACCAAAAGAAATCATCAGAGAAGAAAACAAAATATAGTACATCATGTTAACACAATTGTCTTTAATTTCAACTTTTCCTCCAAGATTTCAATGATTTTGTTCATCTTGTTACTCCATTTCCTTTTTTCCTTTTCTCTCCTTCATCTTTCACTGTGCTCCCCTACCATTCTATATATAGTTGGTTTAGTGACAAGAATTAATTCCCGAGAAGAATGAAACAAGAGAAAAGACAGAAAAACTAAAACAAATAAAGAAACCCGTATAATAAAGAATTCAGAAATCAAATCCTTAAATGTATATGTGAAGATATGAAACTATATACATACATACATACATGGTAAACAGATTTAATAAGCTACAAAATACAAATTAAAGCAATCCACCAGAAGCTAGAAAACAACTAGCCAGCCCCTGGTTTATAATATCCTTTGGCTCTTTTCTGTGTAATTCCTTGCAGGTGTCTTTAGGTACATATTTTATATGAAAAACAAGAAGAAGCAACAGCACATGCACATTTACTAGTAAAATCAGTACCTATTGATGGTGATTTTACTGGTAAATATACTAAATGTTAACTAAAGAGTGCCCTGCTATTGCTGATACTAAGTGGGAAATTTCACGACAAGAGAGCGCAGCATGCAAGCAAGCATCCCATGAATTTTGAGGCTTGAATGATTCCAACCATATATGTTAAGTGTAGCATTTGTTAGTGGAATAGCTAGTGGACATGTCACTAGGACAAGGGGGTGAGGGTGAGTCCCATGGTAGAGTAGGCTTCCAATTAGTAGTATCATTTGGAGGTAAACTGAAGGGAAATCCAATGGGTCTCCCTGTAATATCCCACTGTGTTGGAGCTTGGTTCACACTCTTCCTGCACCCTTGCTCATCTGTGTTGATGCTATCTTGAGCAACACTAACTGAGAAGCCACTAAACTGCTGATTTGGCCCTTCAAAGCTTAAATAGTCAGGGTTGAAAATCATGGAACTAGCATCAGCTGCACACTTGGCAGGCTCCCCAGTTGACGCTTCGAGTGTTGAGAAGATGAAGCTGCTGTCACCAAAGTCTCCATTCAACACAGGAAATTGGGAAGACCTGGACACTGGACTATTATTATTATTGATGGGTTTGTAAGAGGGAATATGAATATTCTCTGAATAAGCTGTTAGATTAGCACTTGACACTTGCTGGTGTAATTCCTTGCTACCACAAAATTGAATGGCTGCTGATCCTATTTCTGTTGTGCAAGAAATATTCTCTGAGCTGATGAACTGATTGCTGTTTGCACCTTGATTGAGTATATCAGAGACCATGCTTTCTGGTAACTGATTCATCCAAGAGTGAGAGAAAGCCTTTTGTGCCATGGACATTGAGTTGGTTTTCTTGAATATTCTACAAATTGCCCATGAATCCTGTCACACCCAAAACAAGTCAATAGTTTTTGATTAGTTCATCACAAATGAGGATTACAATTCAAAACTACTTGACATAACAAGAAATTCTCAAGCCTGCATTAATTAACCTTGCAGGTTGAACGAGTTCTTACTGTGGCATCAGAGTGGCCGTTACTAAGTGTAGGCTTAGAAATAATATAACTTTTAACTGGAAAACAAATAGAAATAGTTAACACATACACTTGCAGGGAGGGTTTTGTCAAAGAGCTTTTTGGGAGGAGCTGAAGAGTCTGATAGAGAAGGAAGGCGAAACTCATGCATCATCCAATCAGTTTTGATCCCTTTGGCAGCTCTGCCTCTGTAAAACACTAGAGACTTCTTTAAACCAATGCATTTTCCATCTGAGGAGTATATAGGGCGATCAGTTCCAGTTGCCTTCCAAAACCCAGCTCTTGTTACGCGATTCGGCCGCGTGCTGTTTCTGTACTTTCGATCCCTTGGGCAGTAGAAGTACCATTCTTTCTCTCCTGTACTCGCCAGCTCTTCTTGTGGAAAAAGAAAAATGAGATCTATTACTTAGATATATGTGCTTAACTATTAAGAAATCATTGATGCTTTGCTTTCTTAACCACAAAGAAAATAGGTTTTGCTTTTGATTTTGATGGAAATTAGAAACATGAATAAAAGAAGAAAGAGGTTCTTACTTGGAAGATCCCATGGATCATATTTATAAATATCCACTTGCCTAATCAGCTCAATGGAAAGAGGTTGCTGCTGAATTTTTCTTTTGAGGTAAAAATCAACAAGCTCCTCATCTGTGGGGTGGAACCGAAAACCGGGCAACATCACATCGTCAATCTTATCCATCTCATTCTTCTCATCCATTTCTTCTTCCTTTTCCTCTCTCAAAATTTCTTCTTCAATAACCTAATGCGCACACAGACACATACAGAGAGAGAGAGAGATGTGAAATTGATTAGTCTTATAAGCGCGCATGTGATATATTATATATATCCATCACCTTTTCCTATATGCAGACACAAAGCATTTCAAGTTGGAAACTTTTGGAAAACCAAAATAGACCCATTAATGTGTAAAGTCTCAAATATAATTTAATGCAAAATAGAAAACGTGTGCAGTGGAGCAGTTTCAAGCTATGTGAACTCACAGTGTGTACGAATTTACGTAGTCCAAAGCCACTATATAATATGCCTTTGCCTCCTGAGAAGGGGTTGGCTTCCGAAGCTTGGGCCACTGTTTCAGGAAGACTCTAATGGAGATTGTGTTTCCATGAAAATCACCAACACTTTGGTTTTAATCGAGCACAAGTTGTGTTGTGTGGCCAAGTTCAAGTTTCTTCCTTATACCAAAGAACTAGGACTCACTCAACTCAAAATCAAGGGAAAGTAAACTGTTTCAATGGAGCTCTCACTCCCCCACGTTTGAGCCCAATATATATGTGTTTTGTTAAAGAACAAAAAAAAGATCAAAAGAGACTATAGAATTAGTAGTATTCTGGGTATTTATATACTAATTAATCTATTTTCACACTCAGCTATTGTTAGAAACCTCTCTCTTTTATCTTCAACAAATCAAAGACAAGGATAAAATGACAAGGCAAGCTTCCAACGTAATTATTATATTATTTTTTTTTCACAATTAAAAAATTCTATCTTGAATTGTTCTTTGTAAACTATAGGATGGACCAAACTCCCTATATAATAAATATTAATGTAGCATTCAATCTGATAGATTCTCTGCTAATTCCTCTGAGGGCCCTTAGGAGAAAAATTATAATTTTTTTTTCTCTTTGATAATTCATGGATCCAAAAATGCACTATTCTATTATCTATTCTTCATTCTGTAAATATGTGGCATATAAGAAGAAGTCACCTGTCGTTAGCTAGTCTGGGTAATTTAAAATTAGTCTTAAAAAATAAAATGTTCCTCCAATTGGTTATTAACTGCATGTGATAATGAGGGAACACCAACCTAATTAACCTGCTTGGAAACCGAGTATTTGAGTAAACAACCATTTGACTCTATAAAAGGACAGACCTAGGGAGCAGCAGAAATTCTAGAAACACTACACGCCCTCTACCTCTAGTTTATACTTAAAATCAAAATTATAAGTAAAAGAGAAGGAGAAAAATAATACGACTACGGAGAGGAAAATCACTCATGCTATATATGGACTTATTGTGTGGTCTATGTACAGAAAAGGTAAAAATTACAAATTTAATGTCTTAGAAGATTGTAAATGGTTGAATACGGAGTACTTCGTCAAAAAGTCTCCAGTTTAAATTCCATTAAAAAATGGTGAAATAGTTTTTATGAGAGAGTTACATTATTCATAAAGTTTAACCCATTTGTTAATTTAAATAAGATTGAGGAAAATTATTTCAAATTTCCTTGCATTGCCTTTGTTTTCATCTTCTCCATTCTGTTTTCCACCAATCATTTTATTCCCAAATAAAGGTTAGATTTTGCATAAAAGAGTATCATTTATGTTTTTTTGTTTGTTTGTTATAGATAGATAGAGCTAGATCTTTTAACTGGGAATATTGGAGAATGTTGATTTAAACTTAGGATCTCAATTTTTTTTGGGAGACCCATAAACTAATTATATTGTGTATGCTTATAAATTTATGCTATTTGAGATAAGTGAAATTAAGGAATTATAATCACACGCAAAATATGATGGGGTGCTCTCAAAACCACAAGGCTTAATTTTGCTAACCATGTGTACTATATGGTTAGCAAGTTAGTATCGACAAATAAATTTGGAAAGAATATATATGTATGGTTATGAGTCAAATTAATGTGGCGAATTGAGGACTCCAAATATGGTGAATTTCCCAAAATATAGACCTCGTTTGAGGCCCTTCTTGTCTGTTCATGGCCTAGGGTTTGCAACCAAAGTGTGAAACCCAAGTTGGAGTACTGGTCAAATTAACCCTTGCAACCGAAGTTTTAACTTTGAAACCTCTTTGTCTGTAAACAAAACAATAGTCCCTAAACATAATTATGAATAATACAATATTCTAGTTTGTTAACTCCGTTTATTGAGGTGAAATATATACTTGTTTTCTTCAACAAACATTAGCCCATTAATTGGATCATTTCAATAAGAAAAATGTACTCTTTTTGTCACTTAGGGCATTTCTCGTGAAATTCAGTGTAGACTTTCGAAGCAACCTTCGCAGTTTTCTTCAAGGATCATCAGTTTTACATTGGTGTTGTTTTCTTGATACTTGTATACTACTACAATAAAATTAAACAAGTCACCACTAGCATTTTCCCTAACAATTCCCATTCATTTTATACTTCTCTCTCTCTTTCATTCCCCTTATTATTTTATTTTATTTTTATGCATGGCTATTCCTTTGGGTGTTTGAGGAATAATATCACAAACTGGAGCAGGAGTCAAACGGTTGAGCAATCAACCTTCTCTTTCTTTAATCATTTAGGACAGAAAATATATATTAGGTTAATTGCACCTCAATTAAGTCTTAATATGATATTTTAGTTCATTTTGTGATTCATAAATATGACTATGATGGGCTCCTCTCATGATGGATCTATATTGATAAGAAAATATACTCTCATACTTTTAAAACAAAATAAATTTTATTCATTTTACTCCCCTACCAAACATGCCCTAAAAATTAAGCCATCAAGCATCACTCAATTCAGTAATACGATCAAGGCTCTGGGGCATATCTGAAGTGGCAAGGGATGGAAACTAGGGTATAGAGGTTAGCTAGGTTCCATAAATCTCTAGCATAAGAAAAATTTATATTCACCCAAATTTATTGCATAAGTAAAATCCAATTGCAAATTATGTTTAAATGTCATAATTAATTAATGGGAATTTTATGGACCTTGGTCAACTATTGAGAAAACCTTAGCTTCCAAAGTTTTGATATTCTTGAAAAGATTAAGCCAATGATCTAAAGTAGCATATTTCGTCATGATTCTCCTATTTGCTTAACTGATAAGTTACTGCCGTAAATTCAAACCTTATCTGTATAATTAAGAGTTATTGTANAAAGTTTTGATATTCTTGAAAAGATTAAGCCAATGATCTAAAGTAGCAAATTTCGTCATGATTCTCCTATTTGCTTAACTGATAAGTTACTGCCGTAAATTCAAACCTTATCTGTATAATTAAGAGTTATTGTAAAGCAATTTGACAGCTTCATAATGCAGTCAATTTTTAGCAAAAATTACTATACATTAAAACTTTCAATTTATAGTTAACTTACCTCCTGAATCACATTAACCTGGTGAATATTTATTTATATATATTAGTATTTGATGAATGGATTGAGGAAGATGGCATATATTCCCATTCAACATCTAGATTATTGGAAATTAAGTGCTATGATATATATATTTTAAACCTGAAAAGCAAAATTGATATATTAAACAATGTAACATCAAATTGATACATTGAGACCCCACTGAGGGGTGACTAAAAATATAATATATGAAGAGAGGAATTTGCTTGATTATCTATCGTTATTGAATGGATAGACATAACCAATTAAAACCCCTAATGATATGGACGAAATATTGGAGACAAATATTCTATTCATCATAAGGTGATCAATTAATGTTAAATAATCTGAATAATTAGGAAGATTATGATAATGAGACGAAATGTTGGACTAGTTTTTCCTTAAATTAATAGCTCCCAAAATTTGTTTACATTCAGTGTTCTTTTCTCTCTCTCTCTCTTTTTAATTAATGATCGATATTTTTTTTGCACATTATTCAGATTTTTATTTATTTTTCTTTTGACAACATATTTTATAAAGTTTAATGTCTTTCATACACATACTATAATTTTTTTTTTATACATACAAGATGTGTATGTAGACACTACGTGCCAAACCAGCAAACCTTGCTTTACAAAGGATATGTTTGTTTTGGGCGTTTTGCCCTCTACCCAAGAGGAAAAAAAATAAAGGATATGTTTGGTGGGAGAGTAAAAAAGTGAAATTTACGGAAGTAAAATTTATTTTGTTATAAATATATTTAGTTGTAAAAATAAATAAAGGGAAATTAATTAATTAATGAAGTAATAGAGGGGAAAATATTTTGGACTCCCTTCGCTAATTTTTTATTTTCTCAAATTCCCATCCCTTCTTCTTCTTTCTCTTTCTCCATTTTCTTAAATTATTAAATATATCAAATATAATTAAGGAATAATGTTTACACCCATTGTTACTCATTGAAAAAAATAAATAAATGACAGAGCTTATTATTCTCAACTTCCAAAACTTGAGATATTTCAAGTAAGTGCCTTCCATCCACACCATAAGAAATGACTAAAACATTTATTGGTGTTATGTGATTATCATATTAAAAAATATAATAACCACGAGGAANAAGACTTACAATTATAATATGTGACAGAATTTTAATTTGATTAGAAAAAAAAAATTGAGTGAAGTTATTCTACGATAGAATGAAATTTGTGGAATGGTGTGAGGATTGTCAGAAAAGGATTGATGGTGGAAGCAACATTAAAAACGCGTATTAGAATAAGAACAAGCACGCCAAGACACTAATTTAAACGTCATCTTTTCCCATAGCAAAGTTCCATGTTCACCACTCACCACTTCATAGTCCAAATTTCACACCCATTCATACTCAAAGGCTGTGTAGCCCAATAGAATTTGCCACGTAAATTGTAAATACCTCCTTTTTTATGATAATTTTCTATCTTTTTGATGTTGTAGACGCCTAACAAATCCAAAACAAGGTGGAATATCTATTCTATAAGTTAACTAAATTAAGCACCATCACTTTCATATAATAATAGTTTCCTAAGTTTGTGAATACCGTCTCAGTTGGGTTAGGAACTCGCTGTTGCAGATAGAGATTTTGCTTCTTTTTTTTTTTTTTTTTTTTTTTTATTTNTTTTCTTTCTAATTTTAGGCATTAATGGAACTAGTATGTCACAAGTAAATTATTTATTCATGTTTGGCTTCTCAAATGTTATTATGATGATGTAGTCAGAATATAAGTGAATCAAATCCTTGAGAACATTGTTTAACGACATTTAAATAGTGCAGTAATATTTGAAACTTGTCACTCACGGTAACGTTTATAAAAATCACTTATATCTGCATGTTCTAGACTTTTCCTTCTCATCCAACAACCTTATCTTCTTTTTCCATGGGCTCCATAAAGTAGAAGTACCATAGAACCAAGAAATAAAATTTGGAAAAATTATTCCAAGTTCTAACCCTAGGGAAAAAAAAAAAAAAAAGACCGTTAGGTGCTGAAAAGGATTATCATGCTACATTAATCATTATTCATTGCCTCATCAATAATCCAAGCACAGGGTGAACCTTTCCCATTTGAANTAAAAATCACTTATATCTGCATGTTCTAGACTTTTCCCTCTCATCCAACAACCTAATCTTCTTTTTCCATGGGCTCCATAAAGTAAAAATACCATAGAACCAAGAAATAAAATTTGGAAAAATTATTCCAAGTTCTAACCCTAGGGAAAAAAAAAAAAAAAAAANAAAAAAAAAAAAAAGACCGTTAGGTGCTGAAAAGGATTATCATGCTACATTAATCATTATTCATTGCCTCATCAATAATCCAAGCACAGGGTGAACCTTTCCCATTTGAATTAACAGCAGTAATCAGATGTACAGTGCCTGAGAGATTCAATACTTCTAATGCTTGAAATTCCAAATACAATGTAATACCTGTAAAACGTACAAGACACTCAACTTTTATCCAAATCCTTCAAACCTTAAAATTACCCAAATTTTACTAACTGATTAAACCTAATCTCAAATAGTAATCTCTGTCTAGAAGTAACCAACACAGCCCTTTTATAACATGATTGCAATACCAACATTCAGCAATTAGAACAATTTTTTTCTTTCACTGGGGAGCAACATCTCATTGATGATAGCAAATGCAAAGCAAACAAACCACAACTCTTTCAAATGTTAAAATAGTGGCCGATAATATAACATTAGGTGAAACTTGTACATGATACCTTACAAAGGATGAAGCCAATGGCCCTAAACAATGACAAAAAATAACTTCATAGAAAATCAAAGCAGTGGAGACTATTATTAATTCATGTGATAAATTGATAATGAGTTCCAACATGATTTCAGCCTATAATATCTCATTCTGCAACTGTCTCCCTAAAAGAATGACAAATAAAGAATTAAAATAAAACTATTTTTCATAACTGGGCTAATTTTGAATGGCTTAGTACCTCTCCCAACATAAGAACCTGATGCGCGATAAAAATTCTGCAACTGTAATGCATTGATGAGCTATTATATAGCAATTACAGAGTGTATCAAGATCTTTGTTCCTCTAGTTCTACAGGCAGTTCCAACTTTTCACTGCCTCTCTGAATCAGTAAGATTACTTTATCTCCTACTCTATAGTCATCCAAGGCTTTCAACAACTCTGCTTTGTTTTTTACCTGGAAATATTACACACAAAATTTATTAAATTGATAAGTGCAATCTTTCTTTAAAATCCATATGCAATATTTGTGTTGGATTTGGATGTGTACTTGGCACAGGTAGTAATGTGTGCGTGTAGAAGCAGCATTTCACGAATAACATACACAAGACAATATATATAGAAGTCACAATGTATTGCCTCAAAAGAAGCAGTATACAAACGGTTAATAGAACATATTCACAATAGAAGGCTCACAGGTTTATTGTCAACTGCGACGATGATATCCCCAAGGATTATATTACCAGCAAAGCCCCTTGTCGTGGGATTTAGCCCAGCCTTAGCAGCAAGACTATTTCCAGGAATCTAATGAACATAATTTTTTTTGGCAGTTAGAGAATTTACAGTACAAAAACTGAAAGGAAATCCAGGAAAAAAGGAAAAGATAGAAAAAGAACTACCAATAATTAAAATGCATTTACCTGAAGAACAAGAGCCCCGTTTCGAACATTAAGTTGATTTGCAACTAAGTCTGGGGCAATATCCACATTTATACCAGCTCTAACAACCTAACATTGATGAATCATGGACTAAATAATTACAATGCATATAGTTCTTAAAGCAGCTCTCAAGGCCAGAAAAGGAAAAAGCACCTCTTGCTAAAACAGAATATATTTTTTTCTAAAAAAAATTACTGGAGAACAGAAAAAGGTTCAAAAGCTTTTTCTCTTTCTCTGTCTTCTTCATGAAATGAGGAATTTCTTTTTCTTTAAATTCTTGAAGACTAATAAAAATAATGCATGAAAATACCAAAACGGGCATAACCTTATACACGATGAAAACAGAGTGCCACTACATAGCATAAAGAAGAGATATATAAATTACATAAATTGTCACAAAGGTTAAAATTTTCCTAGCTTGTTTGTGTGTGTATTTGTGTCTCCATAAACCACTTACTTTTCCAAATTGAATCAACTGTGGAACAATTTTAAGTACAGTTGAAGATGGGATGGCAAATCCTACTCCTGCTGACGTTCCTGCAATACCAAGATAAAGAGGGTAAAAAACCTAAGCATACAAAAGTCATTGACATCAAATAGCACATTGTAGTCACTTCCTCAAACAAAGGAATGTGAATACACCAAAAATGTGAGAAAGTAAAAAGGAATCTTTTGTCAAGCAGAGGAAAAGAATTTCCTCAATTACTATATTCAAAGATATGTCATGGTTCTGTAACTTAGTTTATTTCCTTCTGACTATGAAAGAAACAATAATGAAAATAACAAAGGACAAAGCTTGCCTGTCTGAGTGAATATTGCAGTATTAATCCCAATCAAGCTTCCTTTGGAATCCAGAAGAGGACCTCCACTATCACAGTCACAGAAAAGTGAGAATGGCAGTGCATTATACTATAGACACTAGTTTACATGACATTTGTGAAAAGAGAACATTTCGACCAAATGAATTTCCCCAAGGTTCTATCAGAGAGAATTCTGATGAAGGGGAAAGTAAAATAAGCAATTTTAGTTTAGATATGGAAGGGTGCCGAGCGTAACCTGTTTCCAGGATTTATGGCTGCATCTGTTTGAATACCACCACCAATTGTAACACCAGCTTGACTAAAAATGTCTCGATTAAGTCCACTAATAACCCCAACTGTGAGAGTGTGATCAAAGCCAAAGGGATTTCCAATGGCCAAAGACTGCTGACCAACTTTTACAGAAGATGACTGCCCCACCTTGATGGGCCTTAAAAGATCTTGAGAGGCTTCTACCTATAGTTTCAAAAATCATGAATATCTAATGACTTGGACACTACAAACAACACCACACCCACAATATTAGAAGATCCTATGGACAACTCATCATCAGGGCTACTTACACTAACCATTAATCAGACAGACAATCTTACTGGATGATTAATTTTTACTCTTAATTTAATGCACATGCAAGAGAATGAATGAACTCAAGAAATGAGAAAAAAATACATATTTTTCAGTTAAAAGCTAATCACTATAAAGAAAAAAGAACCAAAACTGAGATTTTTACAAGTATAAGACCCAATATACCACCAAGAACTGCCGTGGCAGCACAAAGTAATCCAACATGGAAGCAAAACATTCTCCAAGGACGTCAGTAAGTTGCAAGGTGAAATAGATAGGTTCTAATATGCAAGAAGATTGTTTATATAGCACCCACTAGTTATTAACCACAAGTTTATATCTTAACTCTTGAGTGATAACATCTCCAGTCCAGGCTATTTATACAGAAGAGATACATTCCATTTCTTATATCATTTGACTTGCAAAAATGAGGAAATAGGGGATTATTACACAAATTACAGGAAGTGATCAATCCATATAATGTAATCGTGCATGGGTCTCAAACACAAAAATATACCAAATCATCTACAATAAATACACACCTTAACTTGTAAAACAGTTCCCTCATCTCATATCTCAGTCATGATTTGCACAAGATACAACATCAATCATTCCATAATTTTAATAGCAAATTCACAGGATTGGAAATAAAATACAGAAAATAAAACAGAAAAAGAAAGCATACTTTCAAAACAGCAAGATCCTTGGCACGGTCAGCTCCAATCAGTTTGCCTTCAAAATTTTTTTGTACCCTTTTTAACAAGTACGAAACACAAAATGCATACAACAATTATTAAGTTTCCAATAGCAGTATATGCAAAAAGGTAAAGTCTTCATGAGGCTTACCCTTCAGATGCTAGAATATTGACTCGTGCAACAACCTGACCAGGAGATGGGTTTCTTGAAAGGGCATTACCAATTACTGAGTGACAAAAGAATGCAATAGTCAGAATTCCTCACCCCATGGTAAAAGGTTAACTTTAGAAACTAACATGTGCATAATCCAGACCGCTCAATTAGAGCACAACCAGTACACTCTAGACAATGTTGCAACAATAGTGGCTAAATAGAGAGAGGAATCAAGAGATATTCCAAAGCCAGGATTTTCTTCAAATCCTGGTCTATGCATTGTAAGATTCATGTTCAAGTGAAGGACTACAATGACATGATTAATAGCACCAGGATTAAGGTTTCTTTGTTTTTAGAATGTAAAGTAGAAGAGAAGGTCTGGAATTTTTAACTAACATGAGGAGAAGACCTTATCAACAAAAGAGAAATCTTACACACACTCATGCAGAGCTCACTAAAATCTCAGCAATGCCTGATGAGAACCAAAGTTAAATGCTGTTCTGTGACTAGAAGAAAGTAAATTCATCATTAACAAGAAACTGTAGTAAGTTTCTCCATTGGTTCTTACCATGGTAATTTGTTACAATGTGCCCCTCCTCATCCCAAACTACTCCTGAACCATTTCCTTCAGGAATCTGCCAGAATGAACCCAAGAAGTATTTAAATTGTTCTTTTGATAGAAGAAGTAATTTTATTTGAAAGGGAAAGAGAGAACACATAAAAGGAGGAGGACAAGATATCCTCTTCAATGCACAAAAATAAAATACAGCTGACCAAATAATTCATTTGATTCCTACTTATTTTTGGGACAATAAAAGTCCTACCATGCTTATAAGCAAGAGACAACGTAATGATTATTAGATTAGAAAGTCTTTGAGACTAACATCACACCAAGGTGTTTAACTACAAAAGTACCTCAACAACACCAGTTACATTAAGTTGAGGACGCAATGTCACATCAAAGATGTTAACAACAGAGTATGTATTCTTCTCAAAAAGTTGGACAATTCGATCCTGCTTGTCACAGTGAAATGGAATTAGCTGTCAGGAATACTGCCACAGAATATTAAAACATGTAAAAGAACCACAAAAGACATAAAGGGTGACAGTTCAAAACTGACCTCTGTGGGGAAGAGTGGCCCAGAAGGAAACACAGGAGGTGTTACTTCTTCAATTTTCACTGATGGATCCCCCAATGCTTGCGCTGTGTATTCATAATTTATTGCATGATGAGAAAATTGCAGACAAATATGTCATTTATGAAGAAAATATAAAAGTAAGACCATCAAGACAGGTATTATATTTCAGTGAGACTGAAGGTATTACAGGCATCACGGAATGGTGAGTTGCAATGCTGTCTTCAAAATTCACAGCACATCTCACTTCTGAAAACTAGGGTTTAGTATCTGTGGGGGGCCATATCTGATGTCTGATAATTGATTGAGACAAGTTATATACAATTTTGAAGACAAAATTATTAGTCTTTATCATCAAATTTTAAAATTCAGTTCTTAAATATATGAATTTTGACCCTCAGGTAAGTCCAAGAGAAATTAATATAAAATTGAAGGAAATTTTGTATTCAGAATTTAATTCTCCAAATTCTTATGCAAATTTCAACATCAAGTATGGTCTAAGAGTCAGATTGAGATTGCATGTTCCCAAGCCATCCAGTCTCTGCCTCATATAAAAGAGATTTTGAGACACATCTGTAATTGACTCAAGCAGTAAATAAAAAACATAAAGTTGAACAGTGCGGACCTGACAAGTACCTTGAAGGATGGTAACATGAATACATGACCAAACTCGCTAACAACGCTCTTCGAGTTGGGGAAGGAACAGTTTTCTTTAGTAATCTACTCAAATCCTGAGCTTCATCTCTAACAAGCACCAAAGGAACAGATGCCAAATTTCAAACCCCACATAATAAAAACATAAGAATCGCAATGCATCCTCAATGGCAACCACAAAGTTTCCACTTTGGCCAATGCAACCTTGAATAAAATGGGTTCTGAGTGAAGAGCAATGTAGTGTGATAAAATGAAGAACCTTGGAATGGAAATGGGCTGGCATGAAACGGCGTCGTACGGCGACTCTTGAGAATGAGAGCATACAGAGGACATGCCATCGAAGCAGAGCTCTCGCCGCCTCAGAACGCTGCTGCTCACTTGGGTTCCAGCTCCGAGAGACCACAAATTGCATGCAAATACTTGCATTTCTCCAACCAATTTTCTTACTTAATAATAAAAATAATGGAGAATAAAAAAAATTATCAAAATTTACGAAATTGATAAAAATAAATTGAAGAGCTTCAGAAAATGCATAGCAGCAATGGGAATTACGGAGGCAGATAAGTGTGGCTCTGCTTGTGCTGCTATGAGAGAAATATCTGGGTAGAGACGACAGGCAAAATAGGTTCGGCGGGCTAGTCGGGCTCGGGCCGGTATGGCCCGGTTTATTTCGGGCTGACCCCATTTTGTAACTTTTTTTTTAAAAAAAAAAAAAAAAAAATTGCTGAGATCAGTTCAGCCAGCCACCCACCCAGAAAAAACCCAATTTCGAAAGAGCAATTGAAATCCCTCGTCTCGTCTCCCCTGCTCTCTCGGCAGCGCCACCGCCACCACCACCACCACCACGACCACGCAGCTCTCAGTCTACCTCCGTCCCGTTCTCTCGCAAGCTTGCTATTGCCCAGCAGAGCCACGTTGTCAAGTCTTCTTTTTTATGTGAACTACCTAGAATACGCTCACTTATACACTGAAATTCCACTTTTACCCCTGAACCGACAAACGTTAGGGTTTATGGCAATGGTGAGCTAACCCTCACCTGAGCTTTCCCTCCATTTGCGCTGGCTCTCTCTTTCGCTTGCTCGTCCCTGATTCCTAAGAATAGGTATGCTTCTATGGAGTCCACTCAACTTGTACAATTTCAAATAACCATTCTTTGATTTTTGGAAAGCTGAATACTTAAGGATTGTATTTGTTTCCTTTTTTTAATTGATTGGTTATTTTTTTTCCTTTGTGGGTGTAATTCAATGGCGAGAGGTCCTGCTTCGTCTCTGTTTCAAATTTGTTGTCGTAAGAGATGGGTTTCTAGGGCTAAAGTTCATTTTTTGAATCAGTATCAGGGTCCTGGTCCTTTTGGACAATCTGAGCGTGTAGTTTCCCAATTTTACACTTCTACTTCCCACTATGATGTACCAGTTCGTCCATTTTCGACCAGTTTGGTGAACCCGGATTTTGTTAGTTGTTTTCTACCAAGTTCAAAGCTTTTGGGTGGTAATATACTGTATCCAAGGTCATGTTCATCTTTGGTTGATAGTGAGGAGGAGAAGCTGAAGGATAGTTGTGTTGCGGATTCATATTGTGATTTTGATGCAGATGTTGGGAAGCATGTCGGCTTGGAGCATGAAAATAAGGATAATGCAGGTGTTTCTGCATTGGCTGAAAGTAGGGAGGATGCAAATGAGAGAAGCTCATGTGATTCAACATTTCTTGAATTGGAAGAAAGGGAAAATGGTGATGAATTAGCAAAAGGTGAGCAATATGTGCAAGTGGCATCACGTGATCCGGTGGAATTGTACCGTGAGCTTCATAGTAATGAAATCAGAGAAAATCTGGGAAGTTCAGATTGGGCAGTTATACATGAAGTATTTAAATACTTTGCCAAATCAGGTTGGGCGTCTAATCAGGCTCTTGCTATTTATATTGGCTTGTCTTTTTTCCCCACTGCTGTGGGCAAGTTCCAGAATTTTTTCTGCAAGAAACATACTGCTGATATTGCTAACTACTTAGTGTCACTTGGTCCATCTGATGCTGCTGTGAAGTTTTTGTTTCCTATATTTGTTGAATATTGTTTGGAAGAATTTCCTGATGAGATCAAGAGGTTCCGGGGCATGATGGAGACAGCTGACCTCACTAAACCGCACACATGGTTTCCATTTGCACGGGCTATGAAACGTAAGATAATTTATCATTGTGGGCCAACCAATAGTGGTAAAACCTATAATGCTTTACAGCGGTTTATGGGTGCAAAGAAGGGCCTTTATTGTAGTCCACTCAGATTATTAGCTATGGAAGTTTTTGACAAGGTTAATGGGCTTGGGATTTATTGTAGTCTGCTAACTGGGCAAGAAAAGAAGTATGTCCCATTCTCAAATCACGCTGCATGTACTGTGGAGATGGTCTCGACAGATGAATTGTATGATGTGGCTGTTATCGATGAAATTCAGATGCTGGCAGATTCATATAGAGGCTATGCATGGACGAGAGCACTGCTTGGATTGAAGGCTGATGAGATACACCTATGTGGTGATCCCAGTGTTTTGGATATTGTTCGAAAGATCTGCCAAGACACTGGGGATGATTTGTATGAGCAACATTATGAGAGGTTTAAACCATTGGTGGTTGAAGCAAAGACCCTGCTCGGAGATCTTCGAAATATTCGATCTGGGGACTGTGTAGTTGCATTCTCAAGGAGAGAGATTTTTGAGGTTAAAATGGCCATTGAGAAACAAACCAATCATCGATGTTGTGTCATATATGGTGCCTTGCCACCAGAAACTCGTAGACAGCAAGCTAGTTTGTTCAATGATCAAAATAGTGAATATGATGTCCTTGTAGCTAGTGACGCAGTGGGAATGGGCCTCAACCTTAATATTAGAAGGGTAGTTTTTAACAGCCTTTCAAAGTACAATGGTGACAAAATGGTTCCTGTTCCAGCATCACAGGTTAAGCAAATTGCTGGAAGAGCTGGTAGGAGAGGATGCCTCTATCCGGATGGACTCACCACTACCTTGCATTTAGACGATTTGGACTACTTGATTGAGTGTTTGAAACAACCTTTTGATGATGTTAAAAAGGTGGGTCTTTTTCCTCTTTATGAGCAGCTTGAATTGTTTGCTGGGCAACTACCAAATATGACATTTTGCCAGCTACTTGAAAATTTTGGTGGAAGTTGCCGATTGGATGGGTCATACTTCTTGTGTCGACATGATCATATAAAGAAGATTGCTAATATGTTGGAGAAGGTCCAGGGATTATCTCTAGAAGAGCGTTTTAACTTTTGTTTTGCCCCTGTTAATGTTAGAGACCCAAAAGCTATGTACCACTTACTGAGGTTTGCCTCATCATATGGTCAGAATGTCCCAGTCAATATAGCAATGGGGATGCCAAAATGTTCTGCTCGAAATGATGCAGAACTCTTAGACCTTGAGACTAGGCATCAGGTGGTATCTATGTATTTGTGGTTGTCGAACCAGTTCAAGGAGGACACATTTCCATATGTGAAGAAGGCCGAGTCTATGGCCATGGACATTGCTGACTTACTGGGTAAATCTCTTGTCGAAGCTGATTGGAAACCAGAATCAAGGAAAACAATGAAATTAAAAACACAATCAAGGAACGAAGTGCAACTAAAAACCCAAAAAAAGGAATACGGTTATTCAAGGCCACAGTCGCTCATTAAATCATATCAGTAAGTTCCTCTGGATGTAGACCTTCTTTAGCTAACTCTCTATCTTACTGCATAATATTTTGGAATCTAGATATATCTGCTTTACTTATGTATGCTTTTTCTGTTTTTATTATAGATCTCTCTTACAGATTACACATGCATGCACACAAAAGACCCCTGGTCGATTATGTTGGGAATTGAGGGCTGTCTAGGGTTGTTTTCTATGTTTCTGTGATAAATATTAGGGCTGCCAAATCCTTTTTGGCTTTGAACTTGAATTCTTATGTTCTTTATCATGCTTTACCATGAACATTGACTATTTTATCTGAATGTTATCCTTTAGAAGTTAATTTATATGATAATTTCATGATATAGCAATTAAAATATATCTAATTCCTTGTCTATTCATTTTTTTCTTTTTTCTCCCAATTTTGGTGCCTTATTTCACTCAGGCTAGTAGCACCTCTGGCCTCAAGGCCCTAGACCCTCCCTAATGTCCTAAGGGCTTCACCTTTGACTACACAGACCCTAATGACGCTTTTAAAAAACAGGAGAGTGGAGAATATGGACTCAGAAGAATCAGGAGCTGATAATAAGAAACTAAACTTTGTTATAACTAATCTAAAGTGACCCTTTCATGAATTCTAAACTTGTTCAAGATTTCACCTTTTTATACTAGCCTAGATACTCTGGCATTCTTGTTTTCTGTTCTTCTGTTTTTTGCAATGAAATTATTTGATAGAATGATGTTGCTGGCCAATCTCTTTTTGTTTCTGACTAGGTATTATGTTGTCGGTTGTGCAGGAAAGGGCACGATAAATCTGTACAGCCTGAGCATTCAGAGAAAGTAGTTGCATAACATAATGACTTTATAGGTAATTTCACTGATATGTTCATCTGTCTGTAGTTTTCTCTCGCTTCTACATCATCATTGTGCTCTGGACATAATTTTGATATTAGATTCTATCCTTCCCACATAGCTTTCTAAATTTTTTGGTAGACGTCTAGAGGAGGGAAATCTTTTCTGCATGATCAGCTCTCTGAGCTTGCAAAGATGCAAGAAGCATAGACAACCCTCAAAAATCAAATATCACAAAGCAGTACCTAAAATAGATGTGAAATAACTTTCTAGTTTAATGCTAACTCTTTTATAAATTAATAATTTCAAATTCAATGTGGTTAGGCTGTCATATTATGAACCAAGCTGAAGAAGAGAGCAAAAAGGATTTAGACTTATGAATCACCAGTCCCAACAGTTTAGTTGCTAGAACCTTGCTGAAGTTATTGGGGCTCCCCTCTCTTGCTAAATATTGAGTGGGCAAGTTAAGTGTGTATCCCTGTGATTGTGAACCTGTCTTTCATATATCCATACCAGTAGCAAAATTAATAACTAAAATGATCTGTGCCTTTTATTTTCATTAACACATTGTGGGCCCAATAAAATACATGGTGTAGATCATATCAATAGTTAGTTATGCCTGTGGTATCCATATCACTTATGGTATTGAACAATGGCTATCATAAAATAAATTTTTGCCCGTTATATACACAAGTATAAGAAGAGGATGCAGTTTAGGTCAGTGTAAGTCTAAAGAGACTTTTTTTTTTTTAAGACTTTCAATTTTCATACACATAACACATGATTGAGAATATAAGGAATCATTCTGTTGTGACTATAGTAGATATGCATATGTGTTATGTCCATCTTTGTCTTCTGTTCACTTAACAGTGAAATTAATATTATACTAATTGTTTCTTAAGTCTCTGATACTAAGTACATGTCTCGAATAAATATAATTATCCTTGCAACCCAATCTCTTCATATCATTCTATTTTGTTACACTGACTGAATCATAATTGTTGTCATCCATCTAAATGTGCAGGTAAATAACCAGGGATCAGTGCAATATAAGGAATTGCACCAGAAATTTGCATAAATTCAGATGTTACTATTAGCAAGGGTATGCAATTGCAGTGGGCTAAATGAGATGCCAAAGCTATGGATTAGATCATGTTGGAAGTGGAGGATCCATCACATTTAGAGCAATGTTACATGCACACTAGATATATTCACACTTTGTCATCGCAACTTAAATGGACCTATTTACTCTTTTGTTGTATGGCTAGAATACTATCAAATCAGGTAGGCAGTGTGAGCCAGTGTGACAAAGAGGTAGTGTGCAACAGTCATTTCTCTCATATTTATAAGGGATCTCGCCAAGTTTTGATGCCTGTTGTTTTGTTGTTACAACTCAAGGTGCCTTTAGTATGATTAAGGAGGTAAAATTTAATGAAATAACATTTAAGGAGGTTATTATTAATGAAATAATATGAGAGTGTAAATATTAATCTACTCATATGAAGGTTTCATTAAAAAATTATCGGGGATTCTATGATATTAGGTGAGTATGTCATATTATACTGACGTGACAAACATACATAATTTTTATATTTTATTAGATATAAAATATAATTTATTTAATTTTTTAAATAAACTTAAAAATAGTTAATTTGTATACGTGTTATTTATTTATTGGTTGTTTTTATATAGTATGACATACTACATAAATATTAAAAGTATCTAAGAAATCTCTAAAAATTATTCATTGTTTATTTGTGCAATTAAATATTTATAAAGAAATTAAAATTTACTCCTTGAAATGTTATTATTTTTACCTCTACCAAACATACAAGCATGTTTAGTGTTGTGTTTCGTACTAAATGAGGACCAGAACCTATGCTGAACTCAGCTGCCAAAATTGCTTCAGAGTATCCCATCAATTGCCTCTTCTGTGTTGAGATGAGCGGCATACACTCCATGATCGCTTGTTTTGAGGGTTTATGTGTTTTCCACGAAACAAACACCAAGTACTTAATGAACCAGTAAATTTAGGTAACCTAAATTTATAAGTCAGCTCCTAAAATGAAAATAAGTGTAGTATATAATTTTTATCTTCGAATTTTTGGGGTGAGTTTCAATTTGGTTGGTAAAATATTATTTTATTTAAACTTTGATCCATGAACGTTCGATTTCATGCCAACTAGGTTCATACCCCACTCTGCATGGGATGAGAACGAACAATTAATAAAATTGAGATAAATATATATATATACCCACACCTAATATTTCTTTATGACAAAAAAAATTGGCATCAGAATGCTTATTGTGAGCCAAAACTAGTAGAAAAATGTAACACAATCATGCACAACACAATTCATCTAAAGATCATCTAAAAAAGTTGAAGTCCTAGGTTCGAATTCATGTTCTCCTATATCTCTAGTTCAAAATTTTAGCTCTATTTATCTATAGTAAAAAAATAAATAATAAAAAATTGCACCTATAAGAGAAATGCATTATTTCTCTAGTTAATTCCAGTGTTGCTTCTCCAACACTATTTATATAAACAGTGAACTATATGTTTTGCCCATAAGTAAATGGAAACTATAAGTGGGTATCCTTTTTACCTATGCGGTTATCCTTAGTTTTTCTTTCCATCAAAACTATGTGGATATCTTGTGGACTGTATGTGATTATCCTTCACTCAGTATGTGGTTAATTAATGAGAAATATTAGTTTCAAATGGATGTAAATTCACCCTAGCATAAGTGAGTATCCTTCTAACATATGTGGTTATCCTTTGGTATTCCTCTCCCTAGAGCTACCTACGTACGTTTTCAACTCTATGTGGTTATCCTTCATGTAGTAAGTGATTAATGGTCACAGTATACAAATATCTTGTGAAAATAGTTACAAAGGCAAAATAAGTAGTTCATTGTTCAGATAAACAATGTTGGAGGAAACAAACTGAAATTAATATGTATAAAGAATTTATGGATTTTCTTTGCAAACTTTATGACTCAACAATAATTCTCTCAAGAAATAATAACGAATTCACAGTCAAATTACAGAAGAAAATAAACTAAAATATAGAGGATTCTTTAATTTAATCCAACTACTTAAGGATAACTCAAAACTTTAATGTTTATTCTTTTATTTTTTTCATAAACTTTTTCAGCATGGTTGTAGCCATTTGGCACTTATTGTTTCTCTTAACATTAATTTTTTTTTTTTTTTTACAAGGGATCGCAACAGCTTGGGGAAGGGGAAGATATCATATGTCAGAAATATAATCCTTAACATCAATTCTCTAATTCTTATGACCAAAAAAGAGATTTCACTTATAAACCCACAAGTCATTCTTTTAACATTAAGTTACCATTTAAATTGATTTATAGTAAAGTGTTTTAAAAATAATCACTAATGTAAATTTCCAAAAAAGAAGTTGAACAATAGTTTTCACAAATGTCATCTAATTTAAAATCTTCTAAAGAGTACTAAGTGATCTCTCCCATTTATCTAAGATAAAAAAAAAAAAATCTAATTTAAAATCCAAACGGATTTAATATTTTTGTTGGAAAACTTGAAACTTCATGTATGCTATGCTTTTTTTTTTTTTTTTTTAGAGATAGAATATTTACATTATAATATATATATTTACATCTATTTTCAAGAAACTGTCATATAAAAAAGAGTAAACATTTAAGTCGTCAATAATATTACTATAATTATACTACAACCACTAAAAGTAGACATATAAAAAACTTCTCAAACTTTAAAGACTAGGTACATAACTACTTGAGCCATTACTCGGGGTCCATGTATGTTATGCTACGTTTTACCTATATAGTAGGATTTAATGAAGTATATTTTTCATTGGAATATATGTTCCTTCTTATTATTATTATTTTAGTTCAAGATGTTACCAATAATAAATTAAATTGAAACATTAGTTTTGATTATGCAATGTTATAATGTAATAAATACAAAATACTAAGTTACCAACTTCTTAAAACTAACAGATAATGAGTGCAAGTTTCTTTGGTTTATATCGATCCTTCAGTCTTACACAACCAGTATTTTCTTCCACATATCATATATCTCTATGAAAACTCAGAAGGGACATTCAACAAATTTAAAAAAGTTTAATAAGCTATAACAGGAAACCATCAGCATATTATCCTACTAATTAAGATATGAAATGCTCTAATTTTACATCTAAGAAAACCTATGTCAGTTTCAGTGAGGCAATCATATGATCTACTGCTCAGCAAGTAATACGATCTTGAGAAGCAAAACTAATTTTTAGCTATACTAATAATGCAAGCATCAGCAGCTGCAGACAGTATATGAATATACTTAATAGAGACATATATATATATATATATATATATATATGATCAGAAGATAAAACTCTGAGAAAAATGATTTCAAATATTGCTCCTTCATAGATGAGAATCTCCACCATTAAAAACTAATTAGTTCCATAGCTCACATAGTTTTCTCAGTGAGAACACAGTTTTCATGCTACAAATTCATAGTTGCTTCATCTTTTCCTCCTTAGCCACCTTTCTAATTGATTCTTTATTCGTTCTTTGCACTCCATTTTCTCTGTTTTATCTTAATATTATTATTGTTGAACCTCATAAACATTCTCCTAATGATATGATCCTCCTATTTTTATTTTTTTTGGTACTTTGGTTATAACTTTGAATTCGAACACAGAACCTACAAGTTCTAAGAACAATCTCAATATCACTCAGTTATAGGTCGTTTGTTACGGTATGATCATCTTTGATATCATGTAAACCCGGTGTTTCCCCTCTACAAATGAACGAGTGTCATGAGTGGTTATTAACCAAAAACTTTCTGATTGAGGTATGATGATTGGAACTCAAAATTACTAAGTTCATGCCACCATGTTGTTTTACCTAAATAATTTTATTGCCCAATTTTCCTTATTCTAGTTGGAGATTTGCTATAATGTTGCTATATATTTTGTTCCTCGATCATTAACATCAAATTTAATATAAACTTGCTCACTTTATGCTCGAAAAACCCATCCCTTGGAATTGAATATGACTCTCCATTAATTATCGCAATCCCTCATTTCCCTAGCTCATACAATATTACTATCTCCGCATTGAAGTGAGTCAAGTGACAGTCCCATTTTTCCTCTTAAAAAGCTTACTTCTTCCCTTATCACAATTTCTTCGGTCCAGCTGACACGTAGCCCTAGACGCCTTCCATAGTCTTCCCTACCATAAATTTTGACATTAGCCCTAGCTAGTAGTTGATCCAACAACTATTCATGTTTATGATAATTTTTAAGATTACCGTCCTTTCCTTCTTTAAATCTTTATTAATTACCCTATTTGATTAAGTGAAGCTCCATTATTTCTAGTTCATTGCCAATTCTAATGCATCAAATAATTTACTCTTTAAGCTTAGTGTTTTTTTTTTAAGTCATTTTTCACCTTAACAAGTGGGCAGAATAATTTTTGTATCCTACTTGGAACTCTTTTCTAAGGACGTATACAAAAGGTCAAAACTAGCCTCATAAAACAAGGGTTTTTCTTTTGTCTAAATTACACATATGCTTAGTTTATGTCTCTTACAATTTTACGTGAAAATGCATATTGAAATATTAAAATTTTCTTAAATTAAAATGTTTAGTTAACTAGTTTAAGAATATTAATATTTAGTTTTAGTCCGTTAAAAATAAAACTAAAATAAATTATACAAACCAAACTCCGAGCTAACTTTGACTTTGAGAAAATGAGACTCATTTCATATGTATATGTCCTCCAAATCCAAATAGAAGAGATTGAAAAATATATTATAGTGGGATAATTTTATACTATAATCTCATATATGATATAATTCACATCTCATATTTTTAATACTATTTTAATTCTATTAATATAATTCACAAAATTTAAATTTTAATAAGTATATTTAAATATTTTTAATATAACTCAAACAGCGAGGATGTAGGATAAAATTGCCCATTTTATGGTGAGAAACTTTACTCCTGATGAGTGACCCCACGTCTGTCCCAAAATATCTTTATCCAAACCTTGATGTGTCGTTCGCTAACACTGCGGGTCCCACCGCAGCAAACCCTCTCTATGCCCACAATCACAACAGAAGCGTGTACTAAGGAGGTGTTTCCCTCGTATAAATACCCCCCAAGACACTGTCTGCTTCCAAAACCCCTCGGCCGAATTTTCTGCTCCATAGGCAGTGAGGCAGCTAACCCTCTCACAGCTCTGGAAAAAAAGTTTTCTTTCTGGTTCTATGAAAATGGTGGTTGAGAAGGCGAAGAAATCCAAAATTGAAGAGGATGATTCCGACTCCATTGACAGTGAACTCATTCAGTGCATTGAAAAATTGCAGCAGGTTCAGGAAGAAATCGAACAGGTCCAATCTTTGACTCCTTTCTCTGGCTATTTTCCTTTTGGTGCTTGTGTTTGATATGTATATTTGTTTGTATATTTGTAAAACCTGCATTTTGGTTAGTGTTGTCGTCAATTCTGATTGTGTATTAAAATGGGTTGGTTGATAACTCTGCTCTCTTATTTTACTGGGTTTATTTGATATTAGTTTCTGCTAGTCCTGGAAAGGAAAGTTGCAGCTTGGTTGATTTCTTTGACGTTTAAAGGGTTGGAAGGGTTTTGGTTTGTGTTTGCGAGTGAATTGCAATAAAGATAGGAAATTGACACGTTAAATTTGAGGAATAGCTTTACTGACGCCATTTTTGTGGTGGTTTTACTTATATTTGTGAATGTTGCTTTGCTGTTCATTATTTTGCGTAGCTTTGTCATTGTAGTTATTGACTGGTGTTATGTTTTGTAATATCAGTCTTTAATTCGAATCTGCCACAATTTCATAATTTTTAGAATGTGTTTATTTGTACTAAGTTGATATATAAGTGAAGCTACAAATAGAAGATTCTGTGAAATTGAAGCTACTGTCCGTTTCCATACATGAGCAGTGATTGTTTGTTCCATTTGCTTTTTCATTGATATTCTGTGCTATCCTCTGCCTTTTTCCGTTATGGCATTACAAAGGAAAGGGGAAATACTATAATTATGAGCATTTATGTGCGCCACAATTTGTTACTAGTATGCTTTTCTAGTTCTTTTCATTATATTCAACCACATGTGGTTTCTTAGCTATATCTATAGGTTACTGTGAGATGGCAGTAGTGTAATGAAATTGATGCCAGAATGTTTATTGTCATATAAATCTTATGCAGCTTTGTAATGAAACAGGTTAGTGAGGAAGCGAGTGAGAAAATTCTGGAAATTGAGCAGAAATATAATGAGATACGCAAGCCTGTCTATGATAGACGGAATGAAATCATTAAAACTATTCCTGACTTCTGGTTAACTGCAGTAAGTTATCATCCGCATATTCATCACTTCTAAGTTTATTGAAGGACTACTGGTTCTTGTTTTACTGACAATGCATTTTGCTGTGCAGTTCTTGAGTCATCCCATGCTCTCTGATCTGTTGAGTGAGGAAGACCAGAAGGTTCGACAAGTGATTTGAAAATTTTTCAACAAATTTTATTTCCAAATCATATGGATTCCTTGTATTAATTTATTGCATTTGTTTTCCTAAAGTGATCTGAGGTTAAAGTTGTGTCATGCTTAAAGTTGTAAATTTTGCTAGCAGACTTGGAGAAATGCTTGAATAATTTCTCATTCTTTTCCTTCCTTCTTGACATAGATCTTCAAGTATGTAGACTCACTTGATGTTGAAGACTTCAAAGATTTGAAGTTGGGGTACACAATCACATTTGTGAGTTTCTTATCTCACTGTTGGTTGTTGTTCTTGGGAATTCTTTAACAACCCCTTTTTATATTCCTCTTGTGGTTGGGGGTGTGTGCGTATGTATTATAAATCTGTTATTTTTCTGTTGGGATCAACTATTATGATATGATATGCTGTTAGATCTTGATGAAAACTTTTGGCTTATCTCTATTATATTTGAATTTAATATTTCAGAATTTTAAGGAGAACCCTTACTTTGAAAACACAAAGTTGACTAAAACTTTGGCATTTTTTGATGATGAACCAACTAAGATTACTGGCACTGCCATCAAGTGGAAGGAGGGCACGGTAATATGATTATGATATATTCTTTTTGACTTCTTCCAATTTTTCCCTTTTTGCAACATTGATGATAAAGTTTGTAATTCTGGAAGGATGCTTCTCATGGAGTTAATCGTGAGATGAAAGGACACAAACGTCCACTTGCTGAAGAGAGGTATTTCTCTAACTTATATAGGGCATTCTTTACCATGAGATAATAGTCAAAAGCACTGATTAGAAATTATGATAGTTAGGCTAGTTATATGTAGTAAAAAAGTTAGTGGCCATCAAAATTTAATTTAATGTGATTAGATTTTGAAAATACATATACAACGGACCTTAGCTTAAAACTTATTACATGGGTAACAAGTTCCAATACTGAGTCCTGATGTTATAAAGATATTTGATGAGATTATTTGTTGATTTACCTTGGAAAGATATAATTTTACAATGAAGGCAAATATGAACCATAAGGAACTTCCTTGCATTTCGTATTTGAAAAGTTAGAAAATTCATATTTGCAAGTAAAATTTGAAAAGAGAAAATATTTCACCAGTAACTGTATTTGGAAGAAAATTCGTATTTTGCAGATTAGTTTTAAAAATGTCTGAAAAACAAATTTTAAATGATTCCCATTCATTTAGATCTCTAAATATTCTCCAACACTTTTCTTTTTTGATGGATGCAGCTTCTTCAGTTGGTTCAGTCAAACCCAGAAGGAGGTCCTAGAGTTTACTGATGAGGTATGTGGTTTAATTTTTAAAGTATGATCTGAAGCAAGGGAAAAATTAGTAGGATATTGTGCCTTCATTGGGCTAAAAAGTTAAAATAATGTATTGAAATATATAATAGTTTGAAAATTAAACAGAAGTTATGAAAATAAGTTCTCTTTTATTTCTTTTCTAGCTTATATGGTGGACAAAATGTATTGCAGGTTGCAGAGATGATTAAAGATGATTTATGGCCTAATCCTCTCAAGTACTTCAACAATGTAATTTCTTTTATCATTTAGTCATTTTTTATTATTCTGTGCAATGTATAGTATGTTTCTTATTTCTGCTTTTCTATTCATAATGTGTGCTTAATGAAATATCTGGATTAATTTCATATTAGTTTTACTTGTATTTATCATGGATGTTATGAATTCATTGTGGCAGGATGCTGATGAAGATTCAGATGGTGATGAAGATGTTGAAGAGGTAAGTCAATATGAGTTTTTCTGAACTGCCTTTATATCAGCTTCTTTGAATGAATACTCTTGGAGACACCTGCGCAAAAAATTGAAAATTTTTGTTGGAGGTGCCATCTTTTAGAAATTTATAATGCTATTTGGTATAGATTTATTGCTGCATCTTCCATCCCATATGATTTTTCTATACATCAATCATCAAATTAGGGAATCAAATGCATAAAAAGTTTGTTATATTTGTATTCACATATGGTAGTTGTTTTGTTAGTAAAAGGTTGTTATGTTGAGCACAAATATATGCACCATGCTTCAGTGTTTCCCTTTACCATGCGGTTGCCATAAATATGGCATGTAGTGCTGGGAGAAAAGGGAATTTAATGGCTGAAGTGGTGAGAACCCTGTATTTGTTCTTTAGATTGAACATGTTGCTTCGTCACAGAAATTAAAGGTGTTTTATTCAACAATTTACATGCTTATGATTTGAGTTTCAGATGAAAAGGAAATGCCAAGGTATAAAATTGTTCCTTTCTGCTCTCAGACACTCATGCACATGCACACGTGCATAAATTCATACTTGACATTCATACCTTCAAACAAATACATCTTAATATACATAATATATTTATGTTTGCTCTCACAAACCTTCTTTCTCTCTGTATTAAGGTCTTGCATTTCATTTTGGAATTAGGTTTCCTATCTAGATTAGGGTTCTATATGGTTTAGAAGTTTTTTACTATGTAAGTTAAGGTGATGTAGCTTGCAGGGGAAAACAATAATATAAAACTCTGACAATTTATTTAATCTGTAAGTGCATTACATAATAGAATCCTAGTCCAACAAGTGATAGAAAACTAGGGAATATTAATGCATGTACACTTGGAGTAACACCTGAATCAGATCTCTCTTTCTCTGTCCCAGCGTTATATATAGAAGTAATTATGTTGCTGGAGTTTGCTGCCGCTGCTGCATCCTTGCATCTTTTGGGTGCCATTGATGCGGGTGCTACTCAGCGTCATGAACTCTAGCAACTTTTTTCCAGCATTCAGTCTACTATTATTTATGAAACCATCAGTGTTGGCTGGATAGCCTTCAGAGACATTTCCTCATGGCCATTATCACCCTTAAAAAGCTTGTCCTATCATAGAGAAGGCAACATAGGCGGAAAAAAGAGGAAAAGCAAAATAAGTGACTAATCCTGTATGCTGGCTTTAGAATTGTTAGAATATTGACGTGTGAATAATGTGAATAATATGTAATTACGTAACTACATGTAATTAGGCCTGATTTTATTTTACTCTTACTATAAATAATAGCTGACACTTCCACTAATTATCACAAGCATTATGTATATGATAATTTGGTGATGCACTGTGCACCATTATGCATATCTGACTGTTTGACTTGGCAGCCTCTCGATGTAGAAAGTATAGCATCATATATGTACTTCTCCTTCAAGTAGTGTCTGTCCTCTTTTTCCAAGTGGGTCAAAAAAAAAAAAAAAAGAGGCCATTCTTATTACTGGTGATTCATTTTGTAATTCTTTACGAAAGGTAAATCTTGTGTTGAGAAATAATGTACTTGATTTGGTCAATTGTTGAGGAATAAGTGTTATATAAACCTGTGCAAAAAAATAGGAAACTTTTTTTATGGCCATATTCTCTTCATAGAAAATTACTAAAATGTTGCGCAATTTTATGTTGTCCCAAAAAAATATAGGGATTTTTCTTTCTTTCTTTCTTTTTTTGACCTGCTTCAAAAAGAGGCCAATTCTAGCCTGCTAACTTCCACGTGAAGTTGAAGAATGATAGTGTGATACCCATCTCACAAATTATAATTTGATGATGGTTTAAGTGTACTATTCTTTTGCCCCTGACAGTCTCATTTTGTTTCTAAATTGTTAGTAGTTATTATCGTGCACTGAGTTTGAATGAGGCAAGTAATTATAAAATTGTCGGTCTTATGCAACCCTGACAATTCTCTGTATATTGATTTTATATAAATACTTTATATTGAGGTTTGTTCATGGTTAATTCCACTATGGTGTTTTGTTAGTTTCCATTCAGTGAGAAATATCAAGTCATTTTATGAGAGTAATGGTTAGTTTGCCTTAATCTTATTTCTATATTCTGAATAGTTATTGCTTGAGCAGGACAATGGCGATGATGATGAAGATGACAACAATGGAGACAGCTGAACATTCTCAGGCTTTCTTTTTTGTTTCCATGTTCTCCAATTAATACAATGAGCTGGCTGTATGGAAAGACAGTTTTACCTTGTAGCTAACAGATAGCTTCATCTTTACTGTTTGTCTTTTTTGTTGNTTAGTTTGCATTGATCTTATTTCTATATTCTGACTAGTTATTGCTTGAGCAGGACAATGGCGATGATGATGAAGATGACAACAATGGAGACAGCTGAACATTCTCTGGCTTTCTTTTTTGTTTCCATGTTCTCCAATTAATACAATGAGCTGGCTGTATGGAAAGACAGTTTTACCTTGTAGCTAACAGATAGCTTCATCTTTACTGTTTGTCTTTTTTGTTGAGCTGGTAATAGGCTGGCTTTTTTGTTAGTTTGCACCTTTCCAGTTATACTTATTAAATTGTAGTACATTTCAACTTATGAGAGGACTATGTCTATAAAAGGTCATTTTATATTTACACCTCTTTGCAGTGAAATTCATTTAAATATTTCAGGAACATGAATACCGCCACCCCCCCAAAAAAAAAAAAAGCTGTTAAGAGGAAAATCAGTAGTGAATTTACTGGTAAATTGACTAAACTATAATATTTTCTAGTTAAACTAAAAATGAGCACATTTACTAGCTGCATCTTGGTTAGAAGCAATGCTTACTGTTTTAGTTTAAGAAAATAACTTAGTAGAACAAAATGAGTTGTTTCTGCTTATCTTTTAAATGATGAGATCAAAATTAAATCTTGTGAAAACAACTCCAGGACGTTTTAGACAAGCAGATGTAAGAACAAGTTGTGAATAATATTTTTTTTTTGTAAGGTTTTAAATGTGTAGAAACATTGATTTGAGATGTCTTTATCTTAATACTTATATATCATTTTAACAATCCATTTCAGTAGAGATTAATGGTTTTGTTTCCAGTCAACAAAAGTGGGAAAAAGGTTGGATGTCATGGGTGCCTAGCATGGTTTTTTTTTTTTTTTCTTCTTTTTGGTAAAGAAAAAATAGGAACTGGTTAGGTTACACTAAAATTAAAGACTTTGCTCCCAACGAATTCTCACAACCTTGAACCCATTAGCGAGGAGTTTGAGTTTCTAGTCATTAAATCAAGTGTATGTTAAGTGCCTAGGATGGTAGAAAATAGCAAAGTCTTTTTTTGTTTTTCTTTTTTTTTATGTATAATCTTTGCTCCAAATAGAGTTAGAGATTTTTTGTGGTTGTAATTAATGAGCTCCAACCAAATAGATCATGAATCTTTCAACCAGTTCATAATGAGTAATCCCATTAAATCGAGCCACAAACTAAATAACTTGGACTACTACCTATTAGGCAGAACAACTGGTAAAAGAAGAAAGAGCGTTCTTTAATTTCTCTATGCTCGTTCCAAGTTATGAAATGTTTTACATGTAAGAATCTCCTCTATTGTAATTGTTTGTTCTTGTTAATCCATATAGGTAAGCAAACAAATTCTGGAGGTAATCAGAGGCCATGNTTCTTTTTGGTAAATAAAAAATAGGAACTGGTTAGGTTACACTAAAATTAAAGACTTTGCTCTCAACGAATTCTCACAACATTGAACCCATTAGCGAGGAGTTCGAGTTTCTAATCATTAAATCAAGTGTATGTTAAGTGCCTAGGATGATAGAAAATAGCAAAGTCTTTTTTTGTTTTTCTTTTTTTTATGTATAATCTTTGCTCCAAATAGAGTTAGAGATTTTTTGTGGTTGTAATTAATGAGCTCCAACCAAATAGATCATGAATCTTTCAACCAGTTCATAATGAGTAATCCCATTAAATCGAGCCACAAACTAAATAACTTGGACTACTACCTATTAGGCAGAACAACTGGTAAAAGAAGAAAGAGCGTTCTTTAATTTCTCTATGCTCGTTCCAAGTTATGAAATGTTTTACATGTAAGAATCTCCTCTATTGTAATTGTTTGTTCTTGTTAATCCATATAGGTAAGCAAACAAATTCTGGAGGTAATCAGAGGCCATGTCTTGTTGGAAGTTTGATTCAAATTCTTACTGTTAATTTTAGAAACTTCAACATGCAGCGGAATTATTCTTACTCCTTAGGGACTCAACACACCCAAATTGCTCAATTCCCTATTGATGAGGAACATTGACTGCACACTACTTATCTCACAATATTGCACACCCTATCCTTTTAATCAAAGTTTCATTAAGATCTTATAAAGTTTCAATGAGCTTAGTTGAATTTGAATAAAGCCATGTATGCAAATTTAAAGTAGTGTGAAATTATTAAAATAAGTAAAGTAACAAAACTTTAAACTGAGAGACATTAGGAGACTCAACATAATACTCATTAATTCAGTAGGTATTGATAGCAATAGAATCATGACCACTTATTTATTGTCATGTGCTCAATAATTATGCATAAATTGCACAAGTAATAAATTCTAAAGTTGGATCTGAATCTTTTTTTGGGTCAAACTGAAAATCTGCTACCTGTACCGTTTGTGTAAAATTCTTTGTAGTTCCAGAGAACTTGACAATAAATGAATATTCAATACTCATTTTCTTCATATAATTTATGAAGTACATGCACATCCATAAATCTCATGAATGGGCACAAAAACTAATAGTTGCCCATAATACAAATAGGTATTGGAAACTTGAAAATAATTTCTCGACAAGAATTTCATTGAGGGACAAATTGAATCGCTATCAATGATTCATTTTTGAGCTGCAACAACAGAAATCATTACAGAGCTAGTTCATAATAGGTACAAGTATTCTCTAATCATTACCAAGCTGAAAAATACTATAGCTATTTCAAAATTCTCCCAATGGCTCTCACAAATGGCTTGCATGTGAAAATATAACTAGTGTACAAATCCTAACCAAGAAGAAAATAGGGATTAAAATTATCCCAGATAGAGTCATCTTCCAACTCCGGGATCAAGTTGTTAGTAACATCACCGGTCATCTTCTCATGTGATTTTAGGACTAACAAATACAAATTAGCAATTAAAGGGTTCCTTAGAAATGGTTTGATGGTTCTACCAAGCTCAACAACATCAGATAGGAGAGGTATTGCATCATCTTTGCTGGACAAATAGAAAATGCAGTTTGAGAGGGCATGGAAACCAAGCAAATTTGCATATAAGGGTAAAAATGCATCTTTGTGGTTACCCACACCTCCTATCCAATCAATTCCTTCTTGTTTCCCAATATGGTCTTCAGCAAATGTCATCAACTGATGGTGAAAACTCATTCTCCAGTCAAAAAAATAGTTCCTGATTTCACTTTTGTCCCTCAAATAAACAGCCCAAGACTTTGAAATAGGTAGCTTTTCCAAATGGGAGCAACAAATTTGACAGATCAACAGCTTCTCTTCATAATGATTGTCAATCTCCTTGTCGAAAACACGCCTCACAAGATCTCCTTTAGTTGATACATAGCTTGCAGCATGCAGTACCCACTGAACAAGGTAATTGAAGTACTCAATCCAGTGACCAAAAATAGCTGAAAGATGGTCAAAGCAGAATCTTATCACCTTATCCACTTGGATTGGAACCAATCCAGGAGGAGGGCTGTTTCTGGATCTTTCAGAAGTAAAACACTTCTGAATATCCAATGAGAACCTCAGCCTGATTGAGTCATCTTCATCCTCCAGAAGCTTGATGCACGTGAACCATACATCTAGTACTTGATGAGCATACAAATTCACAGCTTCACTTTGCTCAAAACAAGATGATGATGTATTCGAGGGTATGTGCTTACTGAATACATAGGAACCAAGGGGCCCAGCCTGTTCAAGGAAACCAGATGCTATCAAGGATTCTGCTGCTGCCTTGCGCATGCTAGCAGACTCAGATGATGCACTATGTTGTTTAATCATGTTACTGAAAAAAACAATGCAGTCATAGAACCAACCGTGCTTTTCCACTTGATTAATTTCACTACGATCAGCAGACTGCTCTGTTCCCTTGTCAGAAAGAATAGAACTTGTAAACAAAATTGCAATTCGTTTAGCACATACTCCCAAACAGCAAACAAGGGTTTCTCGAGTCTTTGCATGTCTTGTTTGCTGGTACATGGAAATTAATTCATTCCAAAACTGAAACACAGCATCAAAGTCCATCACACCAACATCAATTCTTCCAGAGCACTTGTTGTAGTCAAGTTTTTCAAGTTGCAGCAAATTCCAAACTAGAATGATCCTCAGAATGTAATATGTACATCTATAGTTCTTCTCCAATGCTAAATTCTTCCTCATGGTCGCATGAAGGTTAGTTTCTGCCCACAGCAGAATAACCCTAATGCCATTTCCAGATATATCATGGACCTTACCACCAGATTCTGCTGCTTTCAGGAACTTCAGAAGCCACTTCAATGTTGTAAGTCGAACTTCATATAATGAGTCTGACAAGCAACGAATCAACCTATCCAAAAGTTCGGTAAAAGCGTTCTCCATTTCGTCTTTTACCAACAATTCTGAACTAGGGAGAGAACGTGCCAATGGCACATGAATGATATCTTCATCCTTAGATGCTTGAAACAAACAACCAAAATAGGACCTTGCTGCTTGTTCACGTAGTTCAGCAATGGTTGGGTCATAATATGACAGCCCGTAAGAAGATTCTGAATCTAAGCATTCCGCAGATAACTCCAAAAGCAGGTTGCGAATGGAAAATAAATGTTCGCTTGTTTGGTATGATCTTGCAATATTAAGCATCTGATCCAGAACCCTTAAGAATGTTGCATTGAGAAGGGGGCAGGGGCAACAATTTGGCCTCGCAATCCATGACCGGAGTACAAGAATTTGGATCAATTGACCAAGTATATAACTTTTCTTTGAGTTATCAGCAAGGTTGCGACAATTTATATCTAGAAGAGAACTTAACTGCAACAGAATCCCATGAATTGAGTTATATGAAGTACTGCACGAACCTTGAGTTGTACACAACAAGTCAGAAATAGGAGTCCATGGAACTAGGTTCACTGTACAGGGCAACCCAGAAGCAATATTGAGAAGGACAGATGCCAATTTTTCATTTGACACCAAACAAGTTATAGCTCTAGATGCAAGAACACGGACACGTAGATGACTTTGGGTTGAGCACCTTTTGATATAAGGCATAAAAAGAAATGGGTCCAGCTCATCTCCGGTCTCACCTGCAATAGATGAAGGCTTGAGCCTAGATAAAAGAATTAGAATAGGGAACAAGCTTGGATGCAGAGTATTTCCGAGGCTGGACTCCAAATTCACAGAAGATGCAGGCCCAAGCAACTCTGTTGCAACTTTCAATTCATTGAACAGAAACGAATGCAGTGATGGATACCTTCAAGTAGAAGGAAAAAGGTTAAAAAATCAACAGTTGTCAATGTAATATGTTATCTCTGAACACCTAAAATCATGACAGACAGAGCAACAGCAATATAATCAATGATGTAAACCCCTTCAAACAAGTTACCTTTTTCCCCCACAGATATTTTTACAGTCTGTACTTTTACATGTAACATCAATAGATAATCTCTAGATCCCTTCAAACATGAAACAAAAAAAGATCCTAAAATTTTCAAGGAGATCTATGAGGGGCCATAAACCAATTGCCTCCACAGTTAATTTCTTGGAATAAAAAGACATATTTTCAATTTTTCATATGAATGCATTTAATTATACAGATAAACTAAAGTAATCAGATCCGATATTCAAAATCATACCTATGAAAAAACTCAAGCCCAGTTAGTGCACGTCGCGCTGAATCTCGCTTATGAACATTAAGGAATCCAATAATCCGACGAACCAAAGAAGTATATGCCAAACAAGCACTATTTCTTATCTCCCAGTATGGAGAAGAGAAAGAGCGGATAGAGAGAACTAATGCCTCAGCAGAGAAACCAGATGTCTCAGTAGCCAGGTTCGTGTCATTAAATGCTGCTCTAAGAACATTAAATGCATGTACTGTAGGAATGACACCCTCATCTCTGATCTTTGATGATATCTGAGTTACATTCCTTTCAACTGTCTTGGCAGACTTATTTTCTTTAGTTGAACCTTTTGACGCAAACTTGCTTGACTCACCATTCATGCTCTCAGTTTCTATTTGATTCAGCATAGATCCATTAGCTACATCTATAAGCCACCTTAATGCCTGTGGAAGGAGCTTCTTTGGTGTGCCTTCTGGCTCTGAGAGAAATAGAGCAGTAAAAGCAGCAGGTATTCCTGCACTTCTTCTCAACAGATCATCCACTATTTGTCCTTTGGCAACAGTTCTTTGCATAAGTTGTTCCATCCAGGAGTCTGTCAACCTACAAAGTCTGAGAGGGAGGATACTCATCTAAGAGGGCAAAAGATACTATTTATGATATCATGATACTGTCATGTCATAAACTGCACACAACCTCTCAATATAAGAAAAATTAACACAATTCTCTTTTTATTCAGCAGAGGACAACACTTGCCACAAATCAAGAATCTTCATTAAAAGGATGATGAAAAAGGTTATGTAAACATGTTCTATTGCAGAATTTTCCAATGAACTTACAATATAAAGAACAAATAAGCACTTATTCCATAAAAAAAAGCTGAAACAAACAGGCCCTATGTCTAGTGAAAATTGATAAGGGAAACTCCCCAACCCCACAAGAAAAATAAAGGCCCTGATAGAGAAACTTAGGAAGGAAGTATACTGCAGTTAAATTTTCTTGACTTCTGCTAGATGGTACCTCACAGGGTCGTGAATAATTCCCATATACATATATCATCATACTTTTGTATGTACGACGGTGTATGTGAGGAAAAAATGAGGAAGTCAAAAACCTAACTGCATCAATTTTTATCACAGAAGAAGCACCTAAAGCCACCTACTTGAGGAATGCATCACACAAGCAAACAAAATTCAATTAATTAGAGCAGCATAAGTCAAGAATTGAAAAAGGAAAAAAGAAAAGAACAAGCATGGCAGTGTTAGTTGGAGTTCCTATGCATCATTTCTTTTGAGAATAAAGACATACAAAAGATTTCATTAAGATACAAGTTCTTTTGCTCAGCAATAGAGAAAGACTGGACTATATTAAGATACAAATTCATTTAGTTTTTAATATAAATAAAATCAGAGTAACCAAATTCATACCTTGGGTTATTTGAGCAAAGTAGTCGATTGCAAAGAGCTGCAAATCCAGCCCTTGTCTTATCAATTGCACCATTATGCTTCATCTTCAAGAGAACTTCCAAGAAGTGGTTCCCAATTGTTTCAAGTTGTTCCAGACCAAGCATAGCATTAGATGAAATGTCAGCAGCATCAACAGAAGACCCCCCTGACTCAGATAAATCTGAACATGTACTACTTGGCAATGGTACCTTTCTTATAACAGTCCCCAAAAGAAGGCTCACCTGGAAAAGAAAACAATGAGAGGGGGAAAAAAAATCCAGATTTGATACATCACATTGTGAGAAACTCTTAATCAATAATTGTGTTAGATAGACAATAAATTATAGAATTATAAGCATGTAAATGTGAGGATAATATAATTATCAGCCATGAAATAACTGATGACAACTTGAAACTCCAACGTTATTCTTTTTTCTTTTTTTAACCTTTTGAAAGAATTCATAACCATAAGTTATAATCCAATGAAAACATAAAGCATCAAAACACTGTTCAAGTTTTATACCTCCTTCATAGCAAGCCAGCAACCAACCATCACAATTTGTTCTGATGATCTGACATCCTGGGAAAGCTTTGAATTATTGCCTTCATGTTCTGATGAGGGCAATTCATGCTCTATCTCTAACAAAAGATTATCATCATCAATCATCTCATCCATATCTTCAGGCAGATACCAAGCATCTGCAGAAACCACCCATAGTGCCAAAGAAGTTATTCGCATGACGAGCTCCATAAGCCTTTCCAACAAATATCTCATTTCCGCAATACTAGACAAGATTACATCAGAATTCCAGTCCAACTCCTCAAAAGTATATCGTAATGCAAGTAATACACCATGAACAAAGCTATTCTGGCATGCTTTAGATAGATCTCTTTCTCCATCTCTCACAGCAGAATCCAACCAATCAATCATTGATTTCAGGTACCATATCACAGGATTCCCATATTTACTGGACTGATTAACCTCATTTACCAATTCAGACTTAGAGCTGAAACGGACAACATTAAATGAAATGTCAATTAACCAACCTAGCTCCAACACATACTTCTTAAATACAAGCCGCAAACTTAGGGCTCCAGCATCACTTTCCCTTACACGTGGACTGCAAACCAATTTTTTAGCCCAAGCTATTACCTTGCTGAGCATGTCTTCACTTGAGATTCCAGGCAGTGGGGTTGGAAAATGGAGTAATATGCGAAAGGAACTCTCTCTCAACCTGTCCCAACTATCAATAATTGAGCCAACTAACAATAGAGTTGAATTAGATGAAGTCATTCCCTTATTGTATGGATTTAGATGATTTTCTGACGAAGAATAATCAGACTCCTCTCTAAATGATGGCATAATAGACCAAACATTTATCATTATCAAGATGAGCTCCATCGCCATTATTTTTCTCTTATAAGGAGCAGAAGGATAGCATGAGAAAAATAAGAAACCACTCAACCACCTCATAAAGTGAAAAAGATCATCTGCTCTCTTAGTTGTCAGTTCCCCATTTCCATTTGAAGGAGACACTTTATCACTATTACAATGCTCAAAAGGATGCCAGCTTCCTTGCTTGAATTGTCTCTCCAAGGCTGTTCGAACCCTAGAGAAGAACTTACGAAATAAGCTGCTCCACTTCATCTGAAAAGCTGTGGAGCAACACCGCATATTCAATGGCACAGCTTCCTTCATCAAAGTTAACTCTAAATGGGAAGGCAGACTAGATGTTTTCGGGTTTATGAAAAGAGACTCAGCAGCATCTACACGAAGCGACTCATCCACATGAGTTAATGCCTTTACAAGCCACTGAACAAGGATCTCAACCTTAATTCCCTTTATGCAAATAAGAGCATGACGGTCTAGATTTTCTGTTCCCAGATGGGGCCCTTTTTGGTCTGCTGCAGGATTTTCATGCCAATCAATGTCCCCTTCAATCAAAGCAAGCGATCGAGATACCTTGAGCAAAGAAACTAGAATTGCAATTTTCTGTTCAAGATTTAGCTCCATGTTTGCACAACCAAGCTCTGGATACAGCAGTCCTTTATCATCCCCACTTGGCCCAACTGAGATGAAAGCAAGCATAGGAAATATACTATCCACATCCAATTCCAGTAAAACTGGCAGAGCATAAGTGTTCAAATTGGATCGAAGCTTTGAGACTCCAGAAGCTAGTCCATACAAAATTGGGGGAAGGCAACAGCCTCTATAAAGAGCATACCCACCTTCAATGCCATCAGTGTTCCAATACTCATCACGCAAGTACTCAAGTAAACACTTGAGAAATGATGTGGCCGCACAGCAGACATCATCATCAATATATGCCTGTATTGTCTCAAACAGCAGGTCCGGGCTCATGCTTAACATTGTTTTTGCCCCCAATCTCTTCGTTAGCAATGCTAAAGGAAGATATCTCCCCTTACATCGTGACCCCAGGCAAAGAAGATCTGATCCAATCTTCTGCAAAAATGTCTTTATTTTTTCACCACCCTCTGACCAATGAAGGCATGACTGAATGTCCAAGAAAAGATCAAAAACAAGGTGAACTTGTTTCACTGTTTGACTCAAAGGATCTTCCAAATTATTCCAAATGATTCTAAGTATCCGCATCCCCATTTCTTCAGGAATAGGATCGTAGTTTCCAGATGGATTACTAAGATTAGACAATAGTGATGTTTTTATCTGTTGTAAACAGATTTGCAGCACAGTCAATGCATGAAAGTTGAAATGGCTATCAATAGGGTTCTCACAATAGTTACATATCTCAGGCAAAATCCCATCATATAATATAGTCCTGATAGGGTGTCCACCATCTTTATGAGCCTCATAACCATTCAAATTGTTGTTTGACACAGTAAAATGAGTATTAAGCAAGTTTCTTGGAACTGCTGTAAGGATCCCTCTTATCAAACAAAGCCTACTCAATGTAGAAAGATTACATATTTCTGAAAAGAAATCTCCTTTATAAGGAACCTTTAAACTGGCATTTCTGAATTCAACATCGCAAGTAACATCTGAGGTAGAGGTCACTATATTAAATATACCTTGAATGATAACCAAGCCAAGCTCTTGAGAACTGATACAGACTTGAAGAGCTGCACAGAGGCTCACGCCCGCAGCCACAAAACAATCCCTGGAAAACGCTGGAGACTTCAATATGCTGAAAATGAGTGTTATAATTCCCTCCATAACATTCAAATCTTCTTGAATAAAATCATTCTCAGAACCATTCAACCCCCTGAACTTTGATGGGAAACGCTGAAGCAAGTAATACAAGCAAGACATACCCTCCTGGCATTGTTCCATTACGATAGGTGAAGGGCGAGCCCATTCACTCATCTCAGAAACAACACCATTTAAACTAAGAACTATATCCCTTGCTACCAATACTGTACAATCCTCGACAACTTCAACCAGAAACCCCAACTTAGGCATACCCAAAACGGACAAGACAGCACGAGACACACAGAAACGCTTCCCCTCTCCCAGCCCACCACCGCCATACTCATCGCAGAGCTTTCTAAAGCACCCACCAATCTCATAATGAAAAGTTCGACTCTTTGCCAAAGCAGAGACCAGGGTTCTATGCAATGGCATAGAATTTTCAAAAAATAGAAGCTCCAAATAAAATGGAGCAGCCTCAGATACTGCAGCCTCGTCGCCACGAAGCAACACGTTCCCAAAAGCTGAAGCTACCTCCTTTACGTGATTGACTTGAGCATAAGTTGAATTCAGAGATATTAATTCAAGCAACTGGGTGTAAAATTTTGAACAGGACTCATGGGAGCGTAGTTGTTCCAAGGACTCAACGTATGAACGAGGAAAAACTACGGCGCTGTAGGTGTAGCGATGGCGGTGCTGCAGAGCCCGCCATTTCGCTGACATGTTTGATGAAAGTCCCCAAAGAGAGCAAACTGGATTGGAAGAAAGTGAGAAGTTTCAATTCAAGGTGCAATTGAGCTGTGTAGAAAGAAGGGAGCTTGAATGATAATGGTGTTTGAGAAAGCTATTGGCTGTGAAGGTTGATGCCCTTGTGTTGTGCAGGGCGCTCTCGCTCTCTCTCTCTCTCTCTCTGTGAGGGACTGGAGGGAGAAAAGAGCCGAGAGACAAATGGCGGCTATTACGGTTACCTTTTTTAATAGGATTTCATGGACATGGAAGGGCAGATACCAGCCCACACTTGATCTGGGCTTTGGTCTGCTAGTTGCCGTGGAAGTGTACTAGGTGAAAAGTCAAAACTGTCCTCATGTATAAAGCTTTTTAATTAAGAAATGCATAAAGCCCTTTTATTAAAATCACATAATCAGAGTAATTGCATAAAATAAATTGGATATAATATGGGATGAAGATAAAGTGAGTAGGGGGTTAACATCGGTTTGGCTTGGTCCATTTTCACCTCCTATAGTACTATTAATATATCAATGGAATTGGTGAGAATGGTTCTTTAAATTTATCAACCCATGAAGCTATAAGCCGGGTGATTCTTCTCAATATTGTACATTTGCATCTTATTTACGCATCTACGGCACTTTTGAAAGAATTTCCATAACTACGGCAGTTTCTTTTTTTTACTTTTCTTGTTCATTGTCGAATTTTGACATGCATTAGGGTGACGAATTTTCATTGGAGCTTCTTTACAGTGTCGCATTTTGGGGGTTTTTTTTTTTTTTTTTTT
>QAOA01004878.1:824489-900891 GCA_003255065.1 Cercis canadensis
AAAAAAATATTGTATTTGCAATTGAAAGAATTTCTTATAATGGGATGAACGTTCCACTGAACTAACTCGAAGATAACTTGGTAATTTTATGAAGTGAAAGAACCAATTGATCTTGTTCTTCACCTCCTCAAAGCTCTAATTTATTTCTTTTTAGTTTTTTTTTTTTAATTTTTGAGAACTGTTTAAAGAAGTTGTATTTCAAAATAATTTTAAAAAGCAAGACATAACTCATTTTCATAACAAAGTTTTAAGGAACAAAAAGCGGAAATTTTTAGAAAACTTTATTTGGACGAAATGGGTTTGGCGCTGCAGGAGACAAGGATAGTTGTGCTACCGTGTAAGTGTGGATGCCAAACATTAACCCCTCTTTTGAGTTGCAGAAACAGAGTTGCTGATTGCTAGAAGAAACTCTCTTTGTTATAGTTGTAGAAGTCGATCGTCGTCGGACGGCCGACGCCGGCGGTGGTGGTAGTCCAGCGGCGTAGTTCCGACGTAGCTCAGCTCTGCCTTGCCGCAAGACCCAACCTTTTTGAAGAGGAACATCCAAGTCTAAATCATAAAGGCGCAGAGAGTAGAGAAATAGAAGAAAAGCGCTTTTGAATGCTTACAATGATGCTATGGAGAAGTGCTTCCACAGAAGCTCTGACTTGTGCGTTTCTTCTTCTCCAACAGATGGGTACTAGTTCTAATCCCACTTCCAGAAACCCTCTTGTTTTATTATTGCATAATTCTGTTCATTTTCCTTTTCGCGGTCAAGCTTATTGTACTGTTACAACATCTAGTGTTGGAGAAATTGATGAGAGAAAAAACAGAAATCAAATTTTGAAATTTATGAGAAATCAATGCAAGTCTGGTCAACTGAGAAATGTTGATGATGGCTTGGGTTTCTTTCATAAAATGGTTGGGATGAGGCCTTTACCATATATTAAGGATTTTACTCTATTGTTGGGGCAAATGGCAAGAATGAAGCATCATATGACTGTGGTATCCATGATTAAACAAATGGATTTTTTAGGAATTAGAGTCAATGTTTATACTCTCAGTGTTTTGATCAATTGTTTATGCTGTTTGAAGCATACGGCTTTTGGGTTCTCAATTATGGGGACTATGTTTAAACTTGGTTTTGAACCAGACGTAGTGACTGTTACCACACTCATCAATGGACTCTGCATGGAGGGTAGTGTGGGTCAAGCAGCAAAATTACTTGACCACGTGGAGAAGATGGGGTATCAGCCAAATATTTGCACTTATGGGGCAATGATTAATGGTTTATGCAAGATTGGTGACACACGTGGGGCAATGAAGTGTCTCAGGAAGATGGAAGAAAGACATCAAAAACTGAATGCTGTGGTTTACAACACTGTAATAGATAGTTTATGCAAGGATGCATTGATAAATGAGGCTCTGAACTTATTCTCGGAGATGACCAGCAAAGGTATTCAACCTGATGCAGTCACGTATAGTTGCTTAATTCAAGGTCTATGCAATTTTGGCCGTTGGAAAGAGGCTAGTAGGCTACTAGATGAGATGACAGCACAAGGAATAATGCCAAATATGATAACCTTTAATATTTTTGTGGATGCATTTTGCAAAGTCGGAAGGGTCACAGACGCTATGTTCATTATAGATATGATGATTCAAAGAGGAAATCAGCCCGATGTTGTGACCTATAGTTCTTTAATTGATGGCTTTCTTTTGCAAAACCAAATGGACAAGGCCATGGAAATATTTAATTTGATGGTTGAGAGGGGTCTTTTACCAAATGTTGTAACTTATAGCTCATTGATCAATGCATATTGTAAGATCAAAAATATTGATAAAGCTGTGAATCTGCTCAATGAAATGGTTAGTAAAGGATTGGTTCCAAATGTTGTCACCTTGACCAGTCTTGTAGGTGGGTTGTTGCAAGTGGGTAGACCAAAAGCTGCAAAAGAGCTATTCTTCAAGATGCACAATTATGGCCAAGTTCCTAATCTCCAGACTTGTGCTATTATATTGGATGGCTTTTGCAAATCAGAACTGCTTGATGAGGCAATATCCTTGTTTCGTGCAATAGAGAAGAGTAATTTGGATCTTGATATTGTAATTTATAATATTATGCTCAATGGAATGTGCATTGCCAAAAAACTGAATGCTGCCAGAGAGTTGTTTTATAGCTTACCAGCTAAAGGATTGCAGAACAATGTTTGTACTTATAACATAATGATCAAAGGGCTCTGTAGAGAAGGTTTAGTGGGTGAAGCTGAAAATTTACTAATCAGTATGGAAGAGAATAGTGTCGTTCCTAATAACTCTACTTATAATATCTTTCTCCAAGGATTGCTGCAAAAAAGTGAGACATCTACATTAGGGAAATACGTCCAAATAATGGTCGACAAAAAATTCTCAGCAGATGCTGCCACCACTGCCATGTTCATCAATTTAATACATGCCAATCAAGCAGATAAGACACTCCTAGAGTTGCTTAAAAAGTTGGTTTAATGCTAGCTCTTTCTGGTTGTTCATCAGGTGTAACTATGTGCTTGATCCTTTACTGGTATATAATGTGTGAGGATTATATGTTTCTGTTTTGGCAGATCTATTGTTGTCACTGCCATGTCCTCGGTCAAGGCCATGCTGCTTCATCATATTTTTGTGTCGCTCTCCTACGTTATTTTAAATGTGGGACTGAATAGAGGGACCTGACTTGAGGAGAGGACCTTGCTTTTGATTGTGCACTTCCAATATCTAATGATGCAATTTCTTCTGACAGATACTGTAAGAAATTTTAAATAGCACATAGCAGGTAGGTGCCTGGTAAGGACATCTCTCTTTTCGTAGCTACCTCATCTTGTAGTTCTTTGGAATTGCCCATTTGTTATAATTGTCTATATCTTCCCTTAAGGTTTCAGAAAGAGTATTAACAAAGTGTTAAAAAATAGGACATATTGAATTGACCATATGATTGATCAATCTTAGAATTGGCCGAGTGTAAGTAGTATATAATATATTCATAATAGTTGTTTGTCATTAAAAGCTGTACTGGTTCATCTGCCTGTATTCAAGTTGAGAAATTTCATATGTGAATATTTTATTGATTGACATATAGAATAGGGGACTCTGTAGACTACTGTAAATCTTATTGGGTAGAAAATTCTAGTGTTATTGGGCAGAAACTTTCTGTATAGAATAATACAGGGCAAAGAAATAGTACTCTCAATTAGCTCAATGATGACGTGCCGAGATTGGCAGGTGAAGTTCATGAAAGAAGAGTTCAAGCAGGGAGTCTAACCCCTAAAATCCTCTAGACTTATGCTTCAGTCCAAGGACTGAACCATTCCTCATTCATGGAATGGTAGAAGAGTCTTAACATCTTCATTGAAGCTTTACAAAACTGGAAGGAGCTGGTTGCTTTTGCTATCATCGTTCTGCGGTGAGTCTGAAAAGCCCATAATGATAATGTGTTCAGAGTGGGACATCTCTTCCATCCTCCATCAGGATGAGATGCAGTTTGCTGAAATCTTCTCCGCTGGTTCTTCGTTTTTGGTTGATTATCAGTTGTTTTAGTTAGCTTAGCCTTTGCTGGTTCTGCTAGTGCTCTGTGACCCGCGTTTTTTTTTTCCCCTCTTGAGTTTCATTATGCTTTCTTGGATACCCTTGTAATGGTTTCTTTCATTAATGAAATCTACTTATCTTTGCCACCGAAAAAGTAAAAAACGATAGCTCAAATGGTGATGTATGATGTACCCATCCTTTTTGTTTTTAGGTTAAATATATTACTATTAAATTAGTCGTTTCCCATTTAACCTTTTTTTGTTTCCTTTCTGCCACTCCGTTTCCCATATAACTTAACAAATGTCATTTGTTTACTTTGGAATAGAATGAAAGCTCACTTGTAACCAAAAAAAAAAGAAGAATTCAGGCTCACATAATTTACTAAAACTTCACAAAAGTTTGATGAAATGGACCGAGAAAATATGTCAGTTTTGGCATTCAAGCAAAAATATTCCAACAATAATAGTAAAGATCAACTTATTATTTGGTAGAAAACTAACATCTCTAGCCAGTACCCATGTTACTTTTATGTCCTGCTGTACTGTGTACCATTCTAACCGTTTAGCAACAAGATATTCGTGCTCTCAAGAAATGAGAGAGAGAAAATGTTAGTACAAGAAATGAAAAAAATTATCTGTACTCTTTGGTTGAAAATGCTTATAAAAGCCTACTTGCTCTGCAAAGCCTTCTTGTGAGAAAAACCAGAAGTCTTAAGTGAGAGCTGGAGGAAATTGCATCTCGTACTCTCATGTCTAATATATAAATTTTAAGAGTCATAAGTGAGAATTGGAGGGGACTAAACGGATTGGAGCAATAACGGGCACAAATCTGATTAGTTTCCTCCAATATCTCATCTGTGACTCATAAACAAGTTCTCCAACAAAATGTGCTCTTAACTTTGATAGTCGTACATGAGAATTGGAGGGGACTAAACAAACAGCACTACAATGAGTACAATTATGTTTAGTTTCCTCCAATATCTTATCTACGACTCATAAATATACAGGTTTAAGGTATTTGCTTCTATTGTTTGTGGCTGATGTGATATTTCATTTCAATAAGATAAATTCAAGGATATATATGTCTGTTTGTAGAAGGGAAAATGAAATGGGGGGGGAGAGGGCTAGAGGAGTGCAAGTTAGCAATACATCAAAAGATATTATATCCAAGATATATCAATAACTTTCATCCTCTTCCTCCATTTCCTTCATTTTTCACAACATAATCTAACTCTTCCATAGATAGGTAGACTTCTTACATTTTTGTATTGTAGCTCACATGGAAATTGAATTGAAGAGAACCACATGTTATATATTATCTGTCTAATGTGCGTGTCTCTGTGCGCGCAGATGTCCCGTTGCATTCAAGAAATTATTCTCTCTCTCTTCCCCTCCCAATGTATGTGTGTATACTTGTGACATATTTCATGCATCCAATATTTGCTTGTCACAGTATATAAAAGTTGCTTCCAGGGGGAAAAATGTAAGGAAGGGCAGGTATCAAATCTGGACATAAATAATTGCCATGTCGCTTAAGTTATTGCTTTTTTCATCTGTCACTTTGTTACTTAACCATGACTGATACACAAGTGTATAATTCCTTTGCTAAAAATGAATTTTCTCTGGCATAAATAGCTTATTGCACTCACTTTCCTATAAATATGACAGGCCAATGCCATAGCTTATGTTACCAGAAAAAGCACTTAATTTTCATAGGCAGTTTAACAGTCGGTCCTGTAAGCTTAAACCATCAGTGAAGGCATTTAGTTGATAAGGCAATAGGGAAATTGTTCACACCATATAGAGTCATTCGGTTGGATGACAATGATCAAATAATTTACCAAGTAGGAGACTAAGAACCAAAAAATGTACATTACTTCTATAAAGCAAATGATGAACTCATCGTTAAGATTCTGTTCCATTCCGAGGTTAACATACATATAACATTAGAAACTTTAACAATCAGTTGGCAAGACTTTCAATGGCTCGGTTTCTAAAATAACTTATGACTTCTGAATTGAGAATTCTCATCAGCTATCACGAATTTCAACTGAGACTCTGGAATGCCTAATGAATGTCACACTATATACAATCTTTTTTAATATGCCCACTACCCCTCTTAGGTGGCAGGGCCCAAGTCCCCAGAGATTAAGCATGCCTTCAAAATTGCCTCTATCACCCAATTCAGGATGCCTGTTTTTCTGGATAACAGCCTCTTGCACAGTTGCATGGGGATGTAACCATTTGGCATCCCAACCATCATGTTCAACACAGGATGTCCGCGGATAAGCATACAAAACGAAAAAAAAAAACTACCAGTATAGTACATCATCTCATGAATATGGATAACCAAATACACTAAATCTTGCAATTGAAGCCGCAGTAGTGCTAGCCCGCAAAAAGAAAACTACAAAGAATTCATCAGATGTAAAGTATTATTCTATACAAGAGGGATGAGCCAATCTAGCAATACATTATTATGCTATTTTTTGGGGATTAGTAAGGGTTTTATGGGTGGAAAGAAATAACTTGGACCACAAAACAACAACTTGGCCCCAAATCTAGCAAAGATCTAGTGTCTATAGAGAAGCAAATAACCATTTAAAAGAAAATAAATGCACCGAAGCCAGAGAAGTAAATAAAAAAGTCGCCCGAGTTGCAGGTGGGAGAGCTCCATACTCTACTTGATAACAAGTCACATCATTTTGAGGTAATACAAGTATATGATCAATCTAATATGCATCTTTCCGTGATAAATAACATAGTGAATTTTCTTTTCCTTTTACTCTTACTTGGTTGGGGCCATTTTAGATGAACCCCTCAAAAATAAGACCATCATCCATGTAACATTTACATATTAGACCCATTGGGCTTTTTCCAATAGGTCACACTGTCCAATTTATATGGTCCACAGTCATCCCAATCACAGATTGCTTCAAAACGTTCCGAACATTCCAAACACCAAAAACATAAATGAGTTCACTCAATCTCTCGGAATGTAAATGTAAGGCACAGAAATTTGAACAAATAACCCTATAACTTAATTTATAAGTCCAGTGGCAAAGCAATATAGCACCATCGAAAACCCGCCTAGTATCATACCCATCAACCATGTCTTAATATACTCAATAATATTTATCATTTGCAGCATACCAAATGACATAAGAAGAGAGAAGTAACACTGAACAGGTAGACAACTTCGAAAATGATTTAGACATACTTGGACACTTTGTCTAGTTGTCCCAAATATTTCCGTATCAAACAGAGCTCTAGCTATCATCCAACAAATATGCATTTTCTGATGCAAGCCACAAATATATCCCACCAGTTATAATAATAAAGAGCAGAACTAAATTCTTTGTTTCGATTGTCAAGTTAGAATAGCATCTTTAACTGCTTCAACTACATGGCAGAAACCTAACCAATTAAGCTTAAGTACCTTTTCAAAACATACAACATAACATGCATAGAGAAACGAAAAGGAACCTTTATAACCTAAGGTAGTTCTTTATCATTGGTAGTAGAAGCTTCTTCAATAGGATAATGAGATAATTCAATGCAAGATGATAACAAATATCCACAATGATTGAAAAGCATACTCATGTTGAGAAATGTACAAGGCTAACTATGAAGCTTTTTGAGTTTGAAGCCTGTGAAAATTTGGCCCGAGTTTTTGTTGAGTCCTTAAGCAAGAGTCACAGATAATGAGCATAATATTTCCAAGATTGGAGCAGAAGCAGAACCTTTATATCGCTCCACAGCAAGCCCTTTAATTCAACAAACAATGATACATGCAACAGAGAGGTACTATTCATTGAAACTAACCAAAGCTTGCAGCAATTCATCAACAGCACTCCAACTTAAGGCAGTCACATTCAAATAAGCCCCATGTTAAAAAACTTGACATTGTGAGACGCTAGCACATACTGTTCAAGCAAGATAGCGATACAATTTTCTGTCCACTTTATCCCTCTCCAAGAACTCACGTTCAATAAGGGATTCAATCCGTTTTTTAATGACAACAGGATTGGGCAGAAACCGTGCCTGCAGCTGCTTCGTGACCTCAGCAACTATATTATTATGATCTAGAATCCGCCTTGATTTCATTATCCTCACAATTGCTGCCTCAATCTGGGGCTTCCGGTCTTCTTCGACTCTTTGCCGAGTTTCTAGATTTTCTGGTTCAGACTCCCTCTGTGCAACAACAGTGCCTATCTTTACCTTGAAGAACTTGCTCGTGAACTTATCATTAAACAAGAATGCATCATCCTCAGCTATGTCCTTGCTCATGGGCTCTTTTCGAAGCACATTCTTCCCTTTAACACAGGCCAGAGACTGAAGGCACCTCTTCAAGTCTGACATGGGTATCCCTGTGGCCTGCTCTATATCCTTACAAGTCAATTGATCGGCATTGTTGAAAAGCATGAGTACACACATCTGGTATGTAGAAACGTTCAGCTCATGCTTCTGGCCCTTACCAAATGTTGCTTTCAAATCAGCTACCCCCATATTAGTTTGCCAGGACAACCTCCTACCATTGTGGGTGCCAAGATAATAACTCCGAAATTTCTCACACACTCCTACAATTTCTGCCGGAAGGTTACACTGAGGACTAGGTTGAGTTGGCCACGAACCTGTTGTAAGCACCTGGACAGCTAGTGTAGGGCTATCCCATAACTCGGCACTGTGGCAGGCATAGAAACCTTGCATTGTATCCTGAGAGGTCTTCATATCAGTAAACATACCCTCTAACTTAGAAGTAAACTGATATCCACACTCTGTCTTGAGCTTAACAATCAAACTTCTTTCAGCATCATCAGATGTAGTTTTCCCTGAGAGAAGCCGTTTTGCCAAGTGTTGCTTGTAATACTTCTCAAACACATCCTTCTCTTGCAGGTACCGGAAAAGCATCATGACCTTGTCCAGTACAATCTCCACATCCTCCTCACCAACCCCTTTCAGTCCTTTACGGAGTTTGTCATCCACAAACAATGAAATGAACTCTGGAGACCGAGCATTCAAATTGATGAAATATTCAAAAGAAGAATTCAATGCATTCTGAAATGTCTTATCATTGTTAAATGCCAAAGTAATAATCTTATCATATTTATCCTTCAAATCCAAGAGGCGTTGCACAAAATCTACCGGATCCCTCAGCCTTTCTGGATCCGTAACTAGCTGCTTACCTATATCCCTTGTATATGAAGTCATGACCTCTTTAACAATTGTGAGCCCGGCTGGTACTCTGTGAAACAAGTTATACATCCTTCCCAAATCCTCATATTTGTCATCCACAAGCATATTTACTAGGCCTGAGTTCTCCATATGAACTAGAGTATGCATGTGATTTTCAATCATCTCCTTCTCCACCACATTAGTTATCTTCGTCTCACTTCTAGCATCCAAGTAGTGAGATACTCTCTCAATTTCTTCATTTAAACGTCTCTCAGCCTTTTTTAGATAATCTCCACAATCACAAGATTCAATGAACTGCTGGGACTCAAGACGGTAAAAATCAGCTGATACTTCAAGAAAATGCTTCTCAAAGTCCTCCTGGTAAACAGACAAACCCAAATCCATCAGCATCTTTATTATATTCCTCATCAAGCCCCTATTTATCACTTCACCATTCCTTTCTCTGAGCATGAGCTCGAGAAGTGTATGCTGAAGCCTAGCCTGAGTTTTGCTGGAGTGGATCACAACATCCCTCCAAAGATTCAACCCAAGCTCATGAACTGGAGTTTTATGAGTGCTTGGTATGAAAGTTCTATCCATGTACATCAGTATGTCTCGAATCATTTGCAATGCCTTGTTATGATCTGCCCACTTCCTATTGAGCTCTTCCAAGAAAATTTCTCCTTGAACAGATTCAATTGATTTAGATATTTCTTTTAGATGAAAAGTCATGGTCGTCACAAGCCCTGAATAAAGTTTCTCCCCAAATTTGTGCAGCACCATATTATAAGCATTCCTGAACGCACACCACATGCTCAATGATCAGAAATTTCAGCAGGATGAACTAAGACAGGAAATTGGAGGGAGGGGATCTATGATATAATTAACAAAGTAATCTTAGGCAGTTCAGTGAAACTAAAGTCATAATTTAAGCCAAATTAAACATCGAGTCCATCTCATTACTCCTACAGTATTTATTCCTAAGCTGTACAAAGCAATTATAACTTAAAATGTCATAAAATAAAGCTTTTCTGTACAAAGCGATTATGCACCACCTAACTATTGCATTATATCTGTAAGGTCCCAGTTACAACCGTTAACTTCTCTTTTATCTACTTCTCCCTCAAACTCAACATGTGACCAGTAGCAACAACCAAGTTGTTCAATGATTTCCCAACAGGCTTCTGTCTTATAGTAATAAGAAAATTGCTCAGTAAATAAACACCTCAGTTTAGTCATTCCACTCCAATTCAGACATATATAACTGGTCAGTTTATCTGTTGTACTATATAAGCAACGCAGAAACCATGCCCAGGAGTCTATTAGCCCCAAATTTCAACATCATCTTATAATATGAAAGACCCTCGGTAAAATAACAATGATGTTCCATTCTTGTTTTGAGTTGACTAAAACTTTCCTCTAGATTTTGTGGAGGCTTTTAAGTAAGCCTCATAATTTTCTCTAGATAAACAAATAGGATTCAAAAATTACTTCTATACTCAATCAGATCATTTATGAAATCTATGCTACAAGATAAGGAGGATTCAAATAGTTGGTCTCCATTTTTCACAAAGAGAAGAGAACCTCTAAAAGTTTGTATTATAAAATAAATGCCTTCTTGATAAAGTTGAAGTTACTTATAATTCTCTTTCCATTTTTACTTTAATTATAAACTTTCAATAATAATTATTTGAAAAAACTGATTCAAAAAAAAACTATAAATTTATATTTAACTTTCAATTGCACGTTATATTAATAAAATTAATTATGTCTTTGAAATTTGTGATTTGAGCATTTGGCCCAAACATGTATAGCACATACTGATAAATAAACAAGGTGAAAAGTTTGAAAGCCTTGTAACGTGCTGCAAAACCAAAATCACATAAAACTCGGCGTTTGAGGAAAAGGTTGCTTCTGCTCTTTTAGAGAATGGACACGCATATACTATCAAATAACTTCTCACAGAATGTTTCAACATGCATAATGAGACTGTGAGACCTGTAGAAGGAAATAAAGAATTTATAGAAGTATGCTATAAGGAAATTCTCAATCCACATACCAGCGCACTCCACCACCCACTAAAACAGATAAAGGGAAAGGATTCTCATGAATCTGAAAGGAACAAAGAAATCCAACGATATCCTGATACTAAACCAGCCTCAAGCAGCCCAGTGTAACTATGTAGAAGATCTAATGTTGTAATGCATAAATATCACAGGATAGACCATTAGCTCAATCCCATTTCATGTTAAATACTGTGCAAAGTTAAAGTCTCCATTTTTCCATACAAGGTAAGTAAAAGGGAAAAAAATTGAAAATGATAAAAAGAAGAACTTCTTGACTAGACACTATTCCAGATATCCTAAACAAACAGGCTTAGTTAACATGTTCAAAATATCACCATAAAGGAATCATAACTTCTTTTTTTGGGCTAATTTGAATAAAAATACACTTAATAGTTTTTTTTAACGAAAAAATTTAGGAGGTAGATAGATTGTTCCAGCTTCAAGGCAGGGTACAGTACAATTAGCGGATGCCTACCAACAGAGCATCACCCGCCATTGACATAGCTCGATCCTACCAATTGAACCCAACCCTTGTTGGCATAATACACGTAGTAGTTGAAGTTGTGAAAAGGATACAAATCAACATTTACTAAAACATTTATCTGGCACCAAAAATTATTTGTAATATTATAATTTGTCAATAATTCTTTATTTTAATCTCAAAATTCTATGATACACAATTTACAATTAAATTACTAATTCAACTTCGATCAACTTGACAAGAAAAGTATTTATTTCTAATTCTTATGTACATATAATAGTATCTTATTACCCTGTGAGAAACAAAAGCAGGCCTGAAGAAAATGATACCTCTAAATCATATAAGCACCACATAGCAAAATCACACTACCAACTTAGCCAAAATTCCACAAAAAAACAAGAAGGATGAAATTGTATTGCATGTACACTCCAAAACAGCATCAAATTCTGAAGAAGGTAGATATATCAATTAAAAAGATTTAATTTAAAAGGATAACTAGTCAGCAAAGAAGCAAACCTGTAAAGCTCTTCGAAGCTAAGCCCACTAGCATTATGATTGTAAATCTCATGGATTGCATACTCCAAAACCTTCCATGTCTTCTCTGCATATTTTGGATCCACTACAACCCGATGCTTGAAGGCCTCTATCTGGAACGTCCTCTTCTTCTGGGCACTCATTTCACAAAGTGAACTTGTCTCGAGCTTTAACAACAAAAACAGACTGATCTTAAATCTGAATTCGAACTCCAAAACTCAATCAGGAACCCCTAATTAAAATTCTCGAAAGAGTGAGAAAACCCTAGTATCACACTCGGAACCGAGCTGGAAGCAACAGAATCATGCTATTTGCTTCGCGGCCACTGAGATAGCAAAAGAATTCAGAAATTAGGGTTTGGTTTGAGAGTGGAATTGAGAGAAGTGAAACGGAAAACGGCGGGGAAGAAGAAGAAGGAAAACCTCGACGGTTTCCCCCAGATGTTTTATAGGCGCCGAGAACGGATGAGTAGCTAACCGGTCACCATTTTCCTTCCACCTCTCTACTCAAGACTCAAGAAGAATACTTTTAAAAATAATTATTGCTCCATCATTTTACGAATTCATTAAAATCTGTTTAGTTACTTAGATAAGTTATTTTTTAATTTTTTTTTCTGAGTTAGATAATCATTTGGATGCAACTCCACTAAACTAAGTCTTGTCCTCAAATAAATAATTTTAAGATATCTAATACATTATTTGAAAACAAAATCAAAATGTTTTAGAGCCACTTACTTTCCACTTTAAGTAAAATTAGCAAAATATCTATTATTATTATTATTATGTCATTATTATATATAATTATTTTATTTATATTTAAATATAATATTTAAAACTATATATTTAATTATTTCTCTCAAAGAAAATATTTAATCATTTTATTTCATATAATAAAAAAGACTTTTAAATTTTTTAATCACACAGGATGCGTGTTATTAAAAAATAAAAATAAAAAGTAATTAGAAGATACGATGATAAAGAGGGATAAAAGATAAGATTGTAAAGGTGATGGAGACTATAATTATACCCAAAAAAAATATTCCTTTTATTTTAATCAAAAATGTGAAGATGCTATGATTATAAAAATAATAATTCTTTAATTTTTGATTTATTTATAGTTGTTTATGTGTTTTCACTAATAATGTTTTCCAAATAAAATACCAAAATACTGAATTTTTTAAATATATTACTATTCTTCCAATGTTTCTAATTATTTTTATAAATTAACTTAATCACGCTATTCTAAATACCAACGAAGGTTGGCCTGAGTAGAATGGGCTCTAGTCGCTTAAGTAAGTGGTTTTGAGTTCGAGCCCTTATAGATGCAACAAACCTTCTTGGGAGAGGTCCCCGCTATAAAGAGTGTCTGACAGTACCTCGGAGCATTAGTCCTAAGCAAAGCCTAGGGATACCTCGTCTAAAGACAAAAAAAAAAAAAAATCATGCCATTCTAAGACTATATAAAATTCATGGAATAGCACTATTATGAAATGTCACGATTTAGAATAGTAAAAGTGAGTCCCACTATTTCAGAATGACATGACTCACTTTTTATCAACAACCCTATTGTAGATTAAATTTTTTAATTATATAAAAAAAAAACACAAAAACAACGATAGAATGGCAAATTTGTTTTCAAATCATCATTATTAAGATCAAATAACCTTTATCTTTTTATTATTTTAATAATATTCTAATTAATATAAATTTTATTTTGAAATTTTGGGATAAATGTGAAGGTAAAAACTAGAGAAAGTTCTCTTTATTAATAATAAACATAAACATTGTATCCACTTTCTTCTTTGCTAGCTCACTTAATTACATTTTGTGTGTATGTGAGTATATTTTTTCCTCCAAAAAAAAAGTGTTTCATGGTGGAGTATCTTTGGTAGAAATGGGAAAATACCAACATTGTCTGGTTGATCCGACCAAAAAAAATGAACTCACAGCTCTTATTCTTCAATCCTCCTAAAGAACCAAAAGAAACACGATGAGGATGCAATGGGCTTTTTGTCAATGAACCAAGCCCAAAGGGGAAACGTCCTTTGTAACTTCTTAAATACATGGCGGCCCAACTATAGCCCAAATTTCTAACATGGCAAATTGAATACACCAATGGGGTAATTGGGCTTTTTTGTAACTTCATAGAATTCACGACTTAGGGTTGGGCCAATGGTGTCCCATGCCATATGATACAAGTTTAAATGAGTTGGGCCAATGAAGTGAAGCATAAGACCCTGTTATTTATACAGTATAAAAGAAAAGGTGTGAACTACTTATAAATTCTAATGCATCTTCTTTGATTGGATATCTGGATTTTTATCCTCTGATAGTCTCATTCACTTATTTTTCTTTCCTTTATATTTGGAGTTGACAAAAAATTTAGGAACTGGCTAAGCTACGCTAAATCCAAAAACTCAAACTCATGTAAAATGTCTTACCAACGAATTCTCATGGTTTGGAACCCAAGTCATTGAGACTATTGGGAAGGAAGAAAAAGCATAGGTTTAATATAAAGAGGCAGGGTATAAATGAGTTGGGCAAGGTGGAATCCGTAGTCTGTATGCAACCCAGTCCAGAAGGTTATAATAATTTTCTGGGCCAGCAAAACCAAAGTAAATGGTCTAATACTTGCACTATGGCCTGCTACAGAACCTGAATCTGAATTTTCCACTGTCTCAAACTTGTGATTACTCCTTATCTGCATGAATAATGAGGAGAATTTTACAATATGCATTGTATAATTGGCGTCTCTATATGCATTTTCATTTTTTGTTACAGAATCTTAAAGTTGAATTGTAGAAATATGGAAGAAGAAAGAAAAGAAGGAAATAGAGTTTAAAACGTAGAAACTTTCATATCTAAATTTCTCTGGTTATATCTTATTGTAGATACCTAATCTTTTTTGCCTATTACATTCACGTCTATTTCACCAAAGGTCCACTTCATCAAATCTCTATCTTGGATATTCCCATCATACCTTTTGACCCTCTTCTATAAATAGTTCTCAGCAACAAGTATATGGATTTTTGTTTCCCTTAACATTTATTATCCTCTTTAAACTCGGACCGTACTAACTTGAGTTTCGAAAGTCGGGTATCAACACCCGACTTTTAGTTCATTTGTGTTACTATGCAATTAATACTCTTTCGGCTAGACCTCATCCATCTTCCTGACCTTCAGCTCAGATCAGGCATTGTCACTTATAATTTATATAGATTGCTTCTTGCTTATCTTATCCTTTCGTTGTCTATATCATCCAGCAAAAACAAAAAAAAAAAGGTTTCTGCAATATATTACACAAAGCTGTGTTTGAAGCTTGTTCTAAAACAAGGAGATATGGTCACACTAGTCAGATTCATAACCACTCATGAAAGTCGTAACGAGATGCCCACATGTCAAAAGTTGTCTACTTGTGCTATCGATCATTATTCGCCGTTATTACTTAAAATCAATCAAAGCTTATAAAGCAGACATCATGTTCGCATGCATATATGGTGTAGAGATGTAAAATTTAGGTTAATTAAATTTGTATTGCGTTATCTGTGCAAGTGTAGAGAAAGTGTAGATTTATAGGTATACAAATAATAGCAATAATAATAATATCATTCCTTATAAAGTAGGATAACAGTAAGGTATGTTTGGTTGAATGATTAAGATAATGATGGGGTCAGGGTCCCCCAAAAGTAGAATGACCTGTGCTTATGAAGGTTATGTTCTGTAATAGATGGGTCTAAGTGGCAGTGGCATCCTCATATGCTCATGGACACAGTGCTTTTACAGTTAAAAAGCTTCCTATCAAAGAAGAGAACACATAGCCATAGAAGAAGGAGGAAGAGAAGAAAAGTAACATTTTGATAATCTTGTAGGACAACCTTCGAGAAAAAGAATAAATCAGAGAGAGAAAAAGGATACTGTATCAAACAGCATATGGGACAGAGTGAGTGAATAATAGTTTTCATGGTGCATTACTAATACTGATACTGATACTGACTTACCAAGCAACAATCAATTAATTAACTGATGAGATGGTTCACCCAACTCCTAAGCAACTTTTATCTGTATAAGTCAGTTATGCTATCTAAATTGTTACATATGAGTTTAATAAGAAAGAGTTTTCTTATTTCCACAACATTACTAGGTATATACTTGTGCATACTTATACAAATATTTGCATCTCAACTAGTAATAAGTGTCAAGAACCGATTCAATATATTTAATTTAATTAAGAAAGTGAAGCAGAATGATTCGATCTCCTGACTGTTTAGTTAAAAAAACTCTGATATCATATCAAGAACTTATTCAACCCAAAAGGTAAAAGACCTTAAAAAGTTTTATATCTAACAATAAGATCCTATTGACTAATTTGCAACTGTATATATTATTATTTGAGAAGAAGATATTTGAAGTGTGTTTGGGGTTGTGCACATGCTTTTAAGATATGAAATTAACACATAAGCTCTAAATTGGAATTTCTCTTGTTCCATTTCTCCAAACACCAAAGTTTAGGGTTTTATCGCAACTTTAAAATCATATTTACCAAGCAACATTTACATATTTTAACTTAGGGATATTATATTCAGATCACCATAATCAAAGTTGTTTGAATAATTATGATATCTTAGGTGATAGCTGCCGGCCGCAGCTTACAGCTACTAACCAAAATATTTCAATGTGCATATTACATAAAGCTGGTTAATTTAATTAGACGCAGCCTAGCTAGGAAGCATAGGAGGCCAGAGTCCAAAATGTGGTCCATAATTTTGATTATTGAAATATACATTTATTACTCTTATTATAGGACTTCAAGTTAAGTGGAAGCAATTAAATAGTGGGACTAGCTAGAGATAAGCACTAAACAGTTTCGTCAAAGACAATATGTTAATAGAAGCTAGCATATCACATGCTGCTTTCTAAATGGTGTTAATGGAACATACACAAAGGACTCAATTAATTCAGCAAAAGGGATCTCTTGTTCCCAAAAGGGGCTACAACACAACCAAATCCACCTCATGAAATTCTACACATTTCTTTCCTTTAAGCTTTTCAAAACTATATATATTCTACTCCTTCTCACTTTTAATTAAACCATTTCTCTTAAGCTTTAGAGCAGAAGAGGTCCTAATAAGGACCATATAAAGTACAATTGAGTGTTGAAGGGTTAGCAGACCACAAGTTCCCTCTTTCTGACCTTAATTTCTGTCGCTTTTAGCACTAAGCATCTTACTAATTATTATAGTTAATTACTTTTTGGATGATTAATTAATGAAGTTGGTGATTGAATGGTTGAGATTTGTCGGCGTAGGAAGGATTTTCTTTAAGTGCTGTCATATGGATGGCATTAATTTGAGGATTATATAGCGGGACAGATCATTTTGTTAATCTGATGATGGGATCGATATCGGATTAGTCTTTAATTATACGGTTAAGATAATAAAAAAAACATGATCAAGCCAAAGCAATGCTCAAAATGTTCTCTAATGGACTTGGGTTGGGACTCAGTCAAAGACATTATTTACTTTTATATTTTTGGTTACCATCTTGTGTTCGAACAAATGAAAGGCATTTAAAAAATATATAAGTTACATTAAAATTAAATGTAAGACTCACACAAAATATCTTATCATTATATTCCCTTAGTCTCAAACCTAAGTTATTAACGCAAAAATTTGAATGTTTTGATTGGATATCCAATTTGATAAGTTCTATTCAAATGTTTATCAAATTAAAACTATGAAGTCATATATGTCATTGATTGAAAACAAAATTGGTGGAAGCCTTACATGTTCTTATGCATATGATTATGAGGATGATTAATGCAACCAGAGCGAAGTGAACGTATATGGAGCCAAGATCAACTAGAAAAAGAAGGAGGTCAATAAAACTTCAATTTCCTTAATTCTGACCATTCTATAATGTAATCTAAGGTAAAAATTACTTATATGTCTTTTGAGTTTTGATGAAATTAGACAGATACTCTTTCTTCTTTTAAAAAAATTACATGGAAATAATTTATTTTACATTTTAATATGATAAAAACTTTCATGTTCTATTTCATAATTACAATTAAACTTTAAAATAACATAAACTTATCCTTCAAATTGTACTAGAAAGAAGGTTTAAGTAATTCTAGAAGCAAGAAGGGAGTGGGGTAAATGCTAAGGTAATGTCAGAAGTTTAAATCACGTTAAAAGCATTAGTGGTTAGAGTATATCAAAACTCGAGCAAAAATTAATCTTACATAAAAAAAAAAATATGGGGAACACCTCATAAGAGGNAAAATTAATCTTACACAAAAAATATGGGGAACACCTCATAAGAGATATAAGTAATTTACATATTTCTCCTTTTCAATGCTGGGCCAGGAGTTTAGAGTTGGGCCTGGGTCAGAATCCATCTTGGGCCTCTGAACGAAAAATAATAAACACCATAGAGAAGCCCAGATTTGATTAAAAAGCAAGGCAGCGGAGTTGATAGATGAGAAGAGAGATTTGACTGTGGCCCTTTTGATGTGACATGAAAATGTATCAGAGGAATGTTTTTGTAGGCATACTGATGGATATTTGGTATAGCTCCAGATTCTGACGGTGACAACAACTATTTACTTACCTGAAAATATTGTAGGTGATAGCTTTAGGATCATAGGAGCAAAACCTTCACCTGATTTTGCCAAGTTAACAACTGCCCTAATAACACATAACATGCCCATTTTTTCCTTAACGTGCTCCATTTCTTTTGTCTCTTTTAGGATTAACTACAAATCAAGATCTTAAAGTTAAAAAGTATCTAATTAGCCAAGGAATAAGTAAGTCCATGACATTATCTCTTTGACTTGTTGGTGGAACACAAGATTTTAGTGCAACAATATAATTAAGTACTATTATGTAAAAATGCTACATAGATTTCAACTTAACACTTTTTATAAATTATTTGAAGCAGACACCACTATGTAATTGCCTAACGACTTTAATTATATGTACTCTACTTTTTAGAAGAGCTCTTGATGAATTTAGTGCATTTTGTCTTTCAATTCAAAGTTGCCATGTGATGTGGTAAAATATGTTTTGATATTTTTATTTAATTTTTTAACAAATTAAAAGAACAAATAGAAATAATGATGAGGATATAACTCAATTGGTAAATTAAGCTTCATGTGTGGTAAATTTTGAGATAATGTCAGGAATTTGAACTCTGTTAAAAGTACTAGTGATTGAGATATGTCGAAGTCAAAGTAGAGATTAATCTCACATAAAAAAAATAAATAAAAAAAAAATGAAGAAAAGTTATTTTATGTTATAGGTGGTTTCATATATTTTATGAAAAGTAAAACAAAGTATTGGTTGAATTTAGTAAAATATTGGGTAAAAAGTTTTTTGAAAATTTATATTTTCTGATATTTATGTTGTGATGATAGAGAAAGTTTTGACCCTTACAGCTTAGGAAATGGTGCTCTATATAGTTCTTTGCAATGATATTCATATACGGTGTTGTGTCTTAAATGATCGTTTTCCCATCTGAATTGATGTGATGATATTTTATGCAGACAACATAAATATGCATTTCAACTTGGGACCACCTCAAGATCTTATTACAAATGATGAACCAAACATTTTTAGTTTCTTGTGTTGATTAAAATCTTAAATGATGATCGAAAAGGAGACCAAAATCTATAACGACAAAGGGAAAAAAAATAAAAATTTGATTTGATATATATATAGAAGAAGTATTTCTTGGCATTTTTTTACCTCAAGATAGTAATTTTAGAAATCCAAGAGGACTACACACAAACCCACCAATACTAACATAGAAAAAAAAAAAAAAACTACCAACATGTTAATTACCACAAGAAAAGAACACCAATTCAACTAGAGAGACAAAGAACAATCAATAAATCCTTCTTAACATTTGAGGAAATGTTTTTTATACTTTCAATAATTTCACGTATGCAAAAGTTATCATTTGCAATAATAATAGAAACAGCAGAAACAGTAGTACTACTAGTAATAATAATTGTGGTAAGTGGTTTTCTTAAAAATATACTTCTTAATATTTTTGAGCAATAAATTAAAAAATTATTCTTATTTAGTTAAAACTAATATAAATAATTATTAACTTTATATTTCATAATTTCTTAATATTTTATGAGCATAAAATTATGTTTATTTAATTAGCAAAAAATATTTTATTTAATTAAATTTAATCTATTTGTTATTGAAATAGATTGATACTAACACATGCATTAAAGGTTGCCGGGTTCCAATTGGATACCTCTATCTCTGAAAAAGAGAGGAGGAATGCTTATCATTAAATATAGTAGCTATAGGTCAACCAAGATATAAAACCAATGTCTCAAAATTGAAAATGCAAAACCTACTTTAGTGACTAAGCTACGTATCCAACTAAAAATAGAGGGTATTCCTACATCCTTGTCATTGAGTGGAACCTACTTTTTAATTTTAATCTTATTGTAAAAAATTTTAAAAATTAGTCACTCAGTGTGTGTTAGCATAATTAATTTATTGTAAAATGTATAAATGAAACGATACAAAAAAATATGTAGAAAAATATATAAATATATTATTATATTTTTTAAAACTTGTTAAATTCAAATTATGTTAATTGTTTAGGTATTTTATTGATATTAAGTGATTTAATTTTTTAAGATCTTTAAATTAACACTAAAATTAATGTGTGTATCCTTGGATTTAGATTTGGTAATGTGACATGAGTCATATTACAAAAATCTGAACCATACATTTCATTAAAGCTCATCTGAACCATTAAAGTTTAATGTACTTTAATGGTTCAGATGAGTTTTATTGGAATATACAACTCAGATCTTTGCAATTTGATTCATGTCACATTATTGGATACGGATCCGGATCAAATCTAGATCGGGGTCCGTGTATCCCTCCCAATAGGAGAGATGTAGCACTAGCAGCCACCATCTTAAAAACATTTTTTGTTTTCTTGTTTCGATAAGTGATTGAATTGAGGCAGTTTGATAAAAGATATTACTAATTAGAGTTAATGTGTCCTAAATTTGTGAAAAAAAATCCTACCAATGATAGATAAAAATATAAATTTATTATATAATATACCCTGATAGATATAAATATAAAAAAAATTAAAAAAAAAAAAACTTGACTTCTTTTGGAAGTGTATTTTCATTCACATTTTGCTTCTTTACTATATTTCGATGTCACTAATATTGGCAACTTAAACACTAGTTAGTTAACTTTCTTTTTCGATCCTTATCTATTACGAAGATCCTATGTAGCATGGAAAAGTCAACAAGATAAAGGAAGATATTGAATGAACACAGTAATGCCATTGATATTACTATATTATTCAGTTTGATAAACATTTATGTAATTATGTATAGCATCTCTCTATTTATTAATATTAGAATTGTTCAAAACATTATTTTTCTAGGTGAAATTTAAAAAAAAAAAAATTGATCATAATAACATTGAACAAATACTTGTAAACCACAAAATTTTTAGATGGTTGTTGATATGTCATGTCTATTGGGATAAGTTAAAACATAAATCGCATGCTATACCTACATGTCATTCACAATATTATCTTGTTTTCTGCCATAATAGAACATTTTCCCCCCCAATTAAGCAAATTAGTTTGGATTCTTACGGATAGAAAAATAATTTTATTAATTTACAAATATAAGTAATAGAATCTATATGAATGGATATGGCCCAGGACAAAAGACTGGATGGTCATTCTATTAGCATTAATAAAATGATTTTACCAATAAGGTATTGACTCAGTAAAAGTAAGTTGAATTTTAAAGTGTTATAGCCCAAAGTTTTTAAGTTTGAATATTTGGAATTGCACTTGTTGGGAGTGATTTACTGGTTATTGTTTTCGTTCCAAACATGAATTAGTTCCATATTTAAAAGATGTGAGAATAATTTTATTATTTTGAACATGGTATGTGAAAGGAGATGAAGTATGAAAACCAATAAAGTATAAGAGAGAATAAGCAAATTTATAGAAAACATAAAATATGATATGTGTTTAAAACATGTATAATCACATTGTTTTTAAGATGATATTTGCTCCTATTAGTTGGCGCAGAATTATGGTAAATTCACCCATAAGATCTATTCAAACACTTCGAAGATTTACAATTAGCAGTTTCTAAAAATCTATCATCATAACTATTTCTAAATGATTTTGGAGAAGTTTATAAGAATATATTGTATTTTAGCATCACTGTCTTTTAACTCTTGGTAAGAAGAGAATTCACAATTTTTCAAAGAAATATGATTATTCTTTGTTTAAAACATGACCTTCAAATTGAAAAAACATATGACATATTTATTCATTATACTCTTTATTATTAAAAAACATAGGACATATATTCATTATATAAAAGAATAAGACACATCTATCAATTTAAAATGAATAAACACATTCATTCATTTAAAGAGATACAATTATTTAAAGAAACACAACTTTTTATAATTATACACACACTAAAACTTATATATTTACAAACTAATTTAAAAAATTTCAGCAATGGTCTCAGAGTTTTTTGAACATTAAAAGGGACTGCGATAGCATGTGACAACTGATCAAGTCTCCAAAGGGACAAAAGAAAATATATTAAAAGAAGAAACTCTTCAAACTTTTTCACTTTCATCTTTGTTGTCTTTCCATAAAAAACAAAACCTATTATCACTTTCACATACCATATTCAAAATAATAAACCATTTTATTAATTAATGCTAATAGAAAAACCATCCTGTATTTTCTCTTGGGCCATATCCATTCCTATTGATTTGAGAAATGAAAATTTCATAACATTTGTGTACATAATTATAAAAAATATAAGAAAATTAAATTAAATTTATATTCTATTACATAAATTTGTAAAATGAAGAAAAATTATTCACATATGACAAACTATATTGATTTCCTCAAATATGTTCCTAGCAGTCTGACTTTGTTATTTTTTTTTTTTAATTCTAACATGCAAAATACACAGATACATGCGATATAATATACAATATATTATCAGAGGCACAAAACCCTATGACACTGTTAACCAGATTCCTTTATCAACCCAACCTTGATGAATGATCAGATGCTGTAATTTACAACCACAGTTAATCCCTTCACTATAAAACCACACCTCACGCCTCTCTCTCCTCTCAAACTCATGTTCTCCACTTCCTTTGACCAATGGTCTAATAACACTCACTCACTCACTCCTTTTTCTCTCTCTGCTTTTGCTCTCCAGCAAAGGAAGTCATAGCAGATAGTGAGTGTATCATCGGGTTGATCAAATCAAAACCAGAACGACATTGACACTTCTTCGCAGCAAAAAAGAGAGAAAGGGGTTGCTTCAGATCTCTTCCCTTCAATGCCCACAAAAAGTTTCAGTCTTTATTGACTTTCCCACTCAGCCCCAGATCTCCTTCTTAATGGCATTGAGCCACGAGTCACTAGTTTAGAGTCCATTTATAGTCCTAGTCTCTCACCCTTCCTTTTATCACTTTCAAAGAATCTGTTTTTGGTGCTGCAATGGCGGAAGCTACAGAGCCCAAAGCATTACCAGAGGCAGAGAAGAAGAAGGAGCATAGCTTACCCTTTTACCAGCTATTCTCTTTTGCAGACAAATATGACTACTTGCTGATGATCTCGGGGAGCTTAGGAGCAATCGTTCATGGCTCTTCCATGCCTGTTTTCTTCCTCCTTTTTGGTGAAATGGTTAATGGGTTTGGCAAGAACCAGATGGATTTGAAGAAAATGACAGAAGAAGTGTCAAAGGTTCAGCAACCCATCATATACTCCAAATTCTCATAAAAAAATCAGATATTTTTTAGCAAGTTTATCTCAGATCTGGGATCTGATTCTCATTCTGTTTTTTCTCTGCTGATCATTGTTGCAGTATGCTCTGTATTTCGTGTACCTTGGCCTCATTGTTTGCCTATCATCCTATGCAGGTAAAAATAAAAAAAAATGCCATTTCTTTTCCCCTTTTTATGAACTTAATTTATTCTTTCTTCCTTTGGATTTTGTTTGTCCTCACCCTTTGAAGATGATCGGTCACACTTGCTGGACCATAGCTTAGGACTATGTGACTCGTGTAGCCAGTTCACATTCAACGACAGGGTGTGAGCCCACGTGGTCATTTAACATGAGCCTCGTCCTTTTCCTCTTTCACTTGTCAATCTCACACACTTGGATTTTGTTTGCTTAGCATTATCTAATTAACTCTATCTATATTCCCACATCTCTATCACCCTCTTCTGATCAATGATGCTATTACCCATTTAATTAATTCCCTTAATTTAATTGAATTACCCACTTCCCAAATCATTAAAATTTTAATTACCCATCTCTTAAATTATGTAAATTTTCTACCTTTTTACTATTTTTGTGCTGAAGATAATTTTTTTTTACCCATTTACCAGAGATTGCATGCTGGATGTACAGTGGGGAGAGGCAAGTGAGCACACTGAGGAAGAAGTACCTGGAGGCAGTTCTGAAACAAGACGTTGGGTTCTTTGATACAGATGCTAGAACAGGGGATATTGTTTTCAGTGTCTCCACGGACACTTTGCTTGTTCAAGATGCCATCAGCGAGAAGGTGCTGAGAATTTGCCATCTTTCTCCATATGGGTTCTGTTTACAGTTTCTGTTTTTCCTCCATTACATGGGTTAAAACTTGAAATGAAAAGAAGATAGCCTTTCTGGGTAGTTGGTTACCTTTTAGAGCGGGTCCCATGTCATATGACACTGATTCTAGGCGGACGTTAGCAGACACTGTTAACGTGCGCCGGGTGAGGTGGCTAGAGGTTGAAGATGGGCTAGTAATAGTATGTTTTATAATTGGTTTTTTTTTTTTTATTATATAATAATTTTGTTTGATTTTTGTTTGTGAAAATGCCCAGGTGGGGAACTTCATACATTATCTCTCAACGTTTCTGGCGGGGCTGGTGGTTGGTTTTGTGTCAGCATGGAGGCTGGCACTTCTTAGTGTTGCAGTGATTCCTGGCATTGCTTTTGCTGGTGGATTGTATGCTTACACCCTCACCGGCCTCACATCAAAGAGTCGTGAATCTTACGCGAATGCCGGCATAATCGCTGAGCAGGTGAGGTTAATTCCATGCTCCACTAACAGTCATGCCATATTTGGAAGCTTAACAACTTCATGTTCAAGGCTTGGACCAAATGCTTCCGTGTTTGTTCCGTTTTGTTCTCCACCTTTTTGACGGTTCATTTTACTCCTTTTTGGGTTCTCAAGGGTAAATTTTTAATCCAACAAAGCACACGCCTACTGTTATATGAATTTGCTCCCCATTTTAAGTTCGGAGTATGCAACGTATGGAATGATGTTTTGTCATGTGCACCACTCCTGAAAGTTCTTTGCTTTTGCCTTTCTTAATATAAAATTTAAAAGTATGGTGCTGATTTATTTTTTGAAGTTTTATATTGTGGAATAACCCTGTTTTACTTGGCAATGATTATGCTTTTGGAAGGAAATTGAATTTTGCCTACAATGGTTTCATTATCATATGTTATGATAAGAGCATGTCAAAACAGTGGTTCCCATAATCATGGTTTAAAAGTGGAAAAAAAATATATGAAAGAATCACTGCTTAAAAGGGGAATTGATCATTATTTGTAATTATTATTAATATGCATTATTTGCAAACTTCACAGGCCATTGCTCAAGTTCGAACTGTTTACTCATATGTTGGTGAGAGTAAGGCCCTGAATTCTTATTCTGATGCAATACAAAACACCCTGAAGCTCGGATATAAGGCAGGAATGGCTAAGGGTTTGGGTCTGGGATGCACATATGGTATAGCTTGCATGTCATGGGCACTAGTGTTTTGGTATGCTGGAGTCTTTATCAGGAATGGACAAACTGATGGAGGCAAGGCATTCACAGCTATTTTCTCTGCCATTGTTGGTGGCATGTAAGAACTCAATTTGACAAGTTTAACAGTTCTATTAACTCCTAGTGTGTGTCCCTCTAATTATAAATGTAATTATTGGTTTTACAGGAGTTTGGGTCAGTCATTTTCAAATTTAGGGGCATTCAGTAAAGGCAAAGCGGCTGGATACAAATTGATGGAAATTATCAAGCAGAAACCAACAATAGTAGAAGACACATCAGATGGGAAGCGCTTGGCTGAGGTTAATGGCAATATTGAATTCAAGGATGTTGCTTTCAGCTACCCATCAAGGCCAGATGTCATGATCTTTCGTAATTTCTCGATTTTTTTCCCTGCTGGAAAGACTGTTGCTGTTGTTGGTGGTAGTGGATCAGGAAAAAGCACTGTTGTTTCTTTAATAGAAAGGTTTTATGATCCTAATGAAGGTAACTAAAATAGTATCACCCTTGTTGAAAGATTAAAAACTTTGGTCTTCGATGAATGACTATGCTGATCTTTTTAAAATGGCCAAGCAGGGCAGGTTTTACTAGATAATGTGGACATAAAGACGCTACAACTAAGATGGTTACGTGATCAAATTGGGCTGGTGAATCAAGAGCCTGCACTCTTTGCAACTACCATACTTGAAAATATACTCTATGGAAAACCTGATGCAACAATGGCTGAAGTAGAAGCAGCTGCTTCTGCTGCAAATGCTCATAGCTTTATCACCTTGCTTCCTAATGGCTACAACACTCAGGTTAATATATAAATCAATAGCACTATTGCTCAGTCATTCATGGAGATTTAGGTTTTATTAGGCTACTAGCTTGTTATGACAAGTTTTTTACTCTCAATATTGAGCTTTTAGTGCTTGTCAAGGGTGTAAATCAATCCTCTGTTATATTCAGGTTGGAGAACGAGGAGTCCAGTTGTCTGGAGGCCAAAAACAGAGAATTGCAATTGCTAGAGCTATGTTGAAAAATCCTAAGATCCTCCTTTTGGATGAGGCAACTAGTGCTCTTGACGCGGGGTCAGAAAGCATTGTTCAAGAAGCACTAGACCGACTCATGGTTGGGCGAACAACTGTAGTTGTTGCACATCGTCTATCAACCATAAGGAATGTTGATACCATTGCTGTGATACAGCAAGGGCAAGTTGTTGAGACAGGAACACATGAAGAATTGATCGCAAAAGCAGGGACCTATGCTTCATTAATTCGATTCCAAGAAATGGTTGGAAATAGAGACTTCTCCAACCCATCAACTCGCCGCACACGCTCATCACGATTGAGCCATTCACTCTCAACAAAGTCATTAAGTCTCCGGTCTGGGAGCTTGAGAAACTTGAGCTACAGTTACAGCACTGGAGCTGATGGTCGCATTGAGATGATTTCAAATGCTGAAACAGATAAGAAAAATCCTGCACCTGATGGCTATTTCTTCAGATTACTGAAGTTAAATGCCCCTGAATGGCCATACTCAATAATGGGAGCTGTAGGGTCTGTGCTTTCTGGTTTTATTGGCCCTACCTTTGCCATTGTGATGAGCAACATGATTGAGGTCTTCTACTACAGAAATTATGCATCCATGGAGAGAAAGACAAAGGAGTATGTTTTCATATACATTGGAGCTGGTCTTTATGCCGTTGGTGCATATTTGATACAGCATTACTTTTTCAGTATCATGGGAGAAAATCTCACTACAAGGGTTCGAAGAATGATGCTTGCTGGTATGATTTAATCTATTTCTTGGTGTTATCTAATTTAATTCAATCTTTTCTTGATGCTAAGAAGTGCTTGATCACATTTCTTCATTCAATTAGGCCCTTCATTTGAACTTAATTTTTTTTTTATAAAATTTCTACCATTAAATCATTTGTTTTTCTTCAGCAATTTTGAGGAATGAAGTTGGATGGTTCGATGAGGAGGAGCACAATTCAAGCCTTGTTGCAGCTCGTCTTGCCACTGATGCTGCTGATGTGAAATCTGCTATTGCTGAGAGGATCTCAGTGATACTGCAGAACATGACTTCTCTCCTCACTTCTTTCATAGTAGCTTTCATAGTTGAATGGAGGGTTTCCTTGCTCATCCTGGCAACCTTCCCTCTCCTTGTTCTAGCCAATTTTGCTCAGGTAAACTCACAATCATATTTCTCCACTAAATCATGCAAATAGCCTTAATACATTGCCAAGTTCAAGCATTTTTTTTACTTGGGTCTGTCCAAGACCAATATTCATAGATTAACATCACTTTTTTATACGATTCAGCATATCAATATACATGTCAGCATGATTACACATCGCTCTTTTAAATGCTGACATTTGTACTTATGCCTATTGTTGTGAGGGAAAGAAAAGTGATGAGTAAATATCATTACTTTCATTATACTCATGTATAATGGCATAAAATTTTGCATAAACTTTCTTCTTGTGGCAACTAAGGGGAGGAAAAAAGTTACAAAATTGTCCACCTTTTCTTGCATGGGTTGACCTAAGACCAGCTTTGAGGGTAACACTTAAACTTTTTTATTGAGATTCTTACTAGTGTCTCTGATCCCTGCACTTACTTTTACCTTTCGGAATCTAACTTGTTATACAAAGCTGGCATTAAACGACAAAAGCAAAAACAACAAGTCTTACCATACTTGAACAGTGCACCATGGCAAAAAAAAAGAACAATGCACGTGCTTCCTTGCAGCTCAGTGCATTAACTCTTGGGAAATCTCTCATATTAGCATTATATTATAAGCTCATAAATAGCAGTGAAAAATTATTATAGTGAAGATTCCATATCTACCCACCCATTTCGATGCTACTGAGAAGTGTCATCCCTCTGCTCCTGCTATTGAAGAAGCCCTTTCCCATAAAATATTATTGTGAGTTTTCTCCGAGGTTTTGTTAATTTTTTCGAGGCACATAACTTGTTAATAAAATCTTAAGAAAAATACCTTCATTGGTATTCTTGCAAATTGCAATGCTACTCCCCCTTTTTTATTTTTATTTTTTGGGTACCGGAGAAAATCTATCTACCTTAGTCAGAGACAGGAACCTGTCTAGTTATTTGCTTTTTTTTATTTTCCCCCTTATCCTTCTATTTTCTACAAACCCCAATAATTAGTTTAATTTGTCTAGTTACTTGAGCCTCAGTTGGTTTGGTTTCTCAGTGCCCGTGATCCCTTTAATTCTTTTTCTGGGTCAAGATCTGTGAGACTGTGATCTTATTATTTGATATTTGTATTTGTTACTGAGGAGACAGTCATGGTGGGGCCCTCTAACATGTGCTTGGGTGAGCTGTGCCTGTGCCTCCCTCTTCCCATTCAGGGTTTTTATTCTTCTGGGTTCTTGAAAATGGGTTCATTTTCTTTTTTTGATACGAGAAAAATGATTTCATTTTCAAACTATAGTACCAAGCAAGTTCTGAGAAAAATGTAGGTGACGCAAAAAGCTTGAGGTTAAATTCTCAAGTTACTACACTATATAGTATATATGCAAGTGTAGAGAAAGAAACAAGTGTAATGATTTGTCCTGTTCCAAACAGTGTTCTAAATTTACGCATGCACTATACACAGTGCAAGAAATAGATTGATTGGCCAAGGATGTACCTTGCAATCTATCAATGTCTTATTAATGTAGGTGTCATTTAAGATGAACAAGATGTCTGGGTCCCACCAACTTAGCCTTTTATGTTATGTTATGTTGTTTTCTTGTGGGTCCCCTTTGAGTGAATGTATTTGTTATTATTATTAGGTGAGAGTTATGCTATCCATCCTCTTAGAATAGGGTAGTATTATCCATCCTCTTTGGGTAAGATTTTGAGTTGGACCTAGTGGGATTTATAGTGTAATTTTAACATTGTTTTAAAAATCTCAAAAAATTGAGTCATTAATTATGTCTCAGAACATACAAAAATAAACTTAAATCTCACCCAAACACAGATAGAGTAGTACTACCCCTCTAATAGTGCTCACCTTATAATTATTCTATCCCACTTAACTGAACTTACCACCAAAAAATGAACAGTGCATTAACTGTTAGTTGCATCACCAAAGATTCTCTTTCCTCAACCTGCCAGAAACCCTGCCTTCCTTGAATTAAATTACCGTTATTCTTACCGTTATTCTTACCGTTATCTCCTCCCAAGGCCAAGGAAAATCCCTAGGGGCCTTGTGTCAATTAGATTAGATTACCCATTAACATTTAAAAGTAGTTTATTCAGTTATTGTGTTGAGAACTAAACAAGTTTGTTATGTTTGTTTGAATTTGACAGCAATTATCTCTAAAAGGGTTTGCTGGAGACACAGCCAAGGCGCATGCAAAGACAAGTATGATAGCCGGAGAGGGAGTAAGCAACATCAGAACTGTTGCAGCATTCAATGCACAAAACAAGATGTTATCCCTCTTCTGCCACGAGCTGCGTGTGCCACAGCTGCGAAGCCTTCGCCGGAGCCAATCTGCTGGCCTCCTCTTTGGTCTCTCTCAGCTTGCTCTTTATGCCTCAGAAGCTCTGATTCTATGGTATGGTGCACATTTAGTAAGCAAAGGCGTTTCAACCTTCTCGAAGGTGATTAAAGTATTTGTAGTCCTCGTCATCACGGCTAATTCAGTAGCAGAAACTGTAAGCCTTGCTCCAGAAATCATTCGAGGTGGTGAAGCTGTTGGTTCTGTATTCTCAATTCTTGACCGTCCAACTAGGATTGATCCTGATGACCCAGATGCCGAACCCGTTGAATCAATTCGCGGGGAAATTGAACTTAGACATGTTGATTTCGCGTACCCTTCACGGCCTGATGTGATGGTGTTTAAAGATTTTAACCTTAGAATCCGTGCAGGACAAAGCCAAGCTCTTGTGGGAGCAAGTGGGTCAGGCAAGAGTTCTGTGATTGCATTAATTGAACGTTTCTATGATCCCATTGCTGGAAAAGTGATGATAGATGGAAAAGACATTAGGAAGTTGAATTTGAAGTCCTTGCGGGTTAAGATTGGGTTGGTGCAACAAGAGCCAGCATTATTTGCAGCAAGCATTTTTGACAACATAGCTTATGGCAAAGATGGTGCTACTGAAGCAGAAGTAATTGAAGCTGCTCGTGCAGCCAATGTGCATGCATTTGTTAGTAGTTTGCCAGAGGGTTACAAGACCCCAGTTGGTGAAAGAGGGGTTCAATTGTCTGGTGGACAAAAACAAAGGATTGCTATCGCTAGGGCTGTTCTCAAAGACCCTACAATACTTTTACTAGATGAGGCGACAAGTGCACTTGATGCTGAATCAGAATGTGTCCTACAAGAAGCCCTAGAGAGGCTCATGAGGGGCCGAACCACCGTGCTTGTGGCTCACCGTTTATCCACCATCCGTGGCGTCGACTGTATCGGAGTGGTCCAAGATGGTCGCCTTGTAGAGCAAGGCAGCCACTCCGAGCTCATTAGCCGGCCGGAGGGAGCCTATTCTAGACTCTTGCAGCTACAACATCATCACATATGATATCAGAGAAATTTTGATTGATAAATATGACCTTGTGGGTTTTGATAAATTATGTTTGCGTCCCATTAACCTCATGCTTTCATTTCTTTTTAGGTGTAGATATGTGGGATATCATATGGGGGCGGGTATGTACTTAATTTGAACCTTTATCAGGACCATTGCTCTATTTCCAATGGAGTAGCAAGTATTATATAATTCACATATCAATGGTGCATAACCTAATTGTCTTCCCCCTTTTTCTTTTTTGCTGAGCTTTTGTTGCTAATAACTAATAATCTTAAACCTTAAACTCTCTATCTTCTCACTGCACCCCTCTATTTTTACTTTGTGCCAAAGTTTAATATAGTTAAGAAAATGGGAGTGGGAATGATCCAACTCTTATTACTTGGTCAACTAAGTTTTGGTATCGACATTGTCTCAAAAGCTTAAACTGTGTAGATTTATTACTAAATTTTATCTCTAACACTTAAGCTAGCCTCCTACTACTTAACATATATGTTATGGAAAAATGTTTAATAGTAAGAATTATTGCTAAAATGATGTGGACTTATAATTATTTTTAAATAAATATGTGATTTTTATCATTTTGTTTCATGCAACAACTGCATTAAATTTTGACAAGATTTTATTAGATTTTGCATTACTCTTATGTTATGTGCGTGTAAATATTTATTTGGTATTACTTGATGCATCTATAGTATACTTGAACAATATACTCTACTAAACTTCAATCTGATTCTGATAGCACAAATAAGCTGTAATTTTAGGGGGGGTGTACACTTAAAAAGTGTGCAACTAGAGTTCCATACTATAATGCAGTCCAAAAGAGTACCTTTCTTCATGTTTCCTTTTTCTCATTGCATGTGTTTGCTAGCGTGATCTTTTCAGTTAAAGGTGAACTCCCCTTTTCTATGCGGGGGTCCTAAGAGGCCCAGTGACACTGTTGGAAATCAAACAAGAAAGAAATCAAAAAAAGTACCCATCTCTTTTTAACAAAATGGAGACACAATTAGTTGAGGCAGATGGTAAGTACTATTGTAAATCAAATAATGGGTGATGCTTTTATTTTATTATATTATATACTGTTATAGTACATTATGAAAAGCTTTAGAATGTGTTGGGTGATGGGTGATTATGATCATGACCCACTTCATGCAGTATAGAAGCATTTATTTATGCAAAAGAAGGAAACTTTAATCATTCTCACATAAAACTAAATCTGAGTGCGCATTTACCCCTTTCACACGTTGGTTTTTGACTTTTTTTTTTATGGGAATATGTATGGCCCATATGTAATGTAACATAGAGCCAGTAGTGAGGACAGTTCCTTTATCAGATTGATCAGACTTGCCTGTTACCTTCCACTGAAAAGGATGCTACCATACCATGTGTGTACTTCATCTAGCTACCACCAACAAAAAACTGAGAAAGCTCCTAGAGGGCTTGGCCCCTACAAACTTTTGCAGTTCCAATGCATTGCCAGTGAGATAAGGAGACATGAAAAAGAAAAAACAATAACTGAGACTAGCAATGAGCAGAAACATGGGATTGGGAAGGGCAACGTGGGTGAGGAAAATAATAGAGGTCATTTAAGGTGGAAACAGATGAATAGAAATAAATAAAGAAAGAAAGTGAGAAATGGGAAAATTACTGCCTCAAATGTTGGTTAACTTAGTTTCAGTTATGTCTGAGATTTTAGAAATTTTTTTTATGTAGAACTAGTTATAATTATAAGACAAATCAATGCTATATTAAGACCAAAAATGACATGCATTAAACCTATCAAAGACAAAATGCGAATTTTCTCATGGCCATGGCATCAAATTAAGAATGTTAATTGTTGAAGTTAGGAAAGGAGATTAAAAGGAAATAAATTATTTTCTCCTTTGTTCAATAAGGCACTCATTAGATTAAAAAGAAGATAGGAAAAGAACAAAGTCATATGGCACCAAGGTCAAAACGTAATTTTACTGCAGAACAGAAATCAATCTAGTCTTGTCTCTGCTAGATTCTTGAGGGTGCAGATTCTGCAGAATGCCAGAATCTACCGATACTGTTGCTTACGAGGGGGTGTGGGGGGTAAAACTCCAGCTTGTCTTGGAGGCCGTACAACTTTGGATTCTACCTCTTCTTGTCTGTGTCTCGGAGGGGGGAAAAAAAGTTTGTGGTGCTTATTCCAACAATATCAAATTCTGAACTCCTCATTCCATTGTGATTTTTTATTTTTATTTTTTGGTACATTGAGGGAAGCACACTGAATATGTTAGAGGAGCCAAGCATCCTGGGCTTCAACCTGAAACATGAGGCGTTCAAGGCTTAAATCCTCCATTCCATTCTGATTTGAAGACACCATGTTGGTGCACACTAATTCTTCAATCACAATGGAAGAAATCTGCACCAAACATACGTTAAATGGGAACCTTCTCATTAATAGCATGATATATGATATACAAAATAGTGTTATTTATACAATTTTTGCATTTATAACCATGCATAACATAATTTTGAGTTTACTAAGAAAATGTTTAAGTGAAATCACGAGAACTCAAATTAAAAAAAAAAAAAAAANTCACGAGAACTCAAAAAAAAAAAAAAAAAAAAAAACTTAAAATTGACTTAGTCATAAATTTAAAGAGTTAAATATATGTAACATTATTTTATATATGAGGCCTATTATTAATAGAGTAATGATGTTTTTACAAAATTGTTGCAATAATTAATTTGCGATCGTTGTATGCGATAGAATCTAAGTTAAATGAAAAAGAATTCAATAGAAACAATTAAATTTAAATTTTGTCGCACAAGAATTTATGAGCAAAGCTTATGTATATATGATTAATGTTGATCTTATTAGTATTTATATATACTTAAGTAGTGTTTTGCGTAATTGTACAATCTCTTAATGTATCCCAATTTAGAGTCCCTAAGCAAATAAAGATGCATATGGATCAAGAGACATGGTACTGGATTTGGCAGTTAGTGTGGGTCCTCAATATATTCAAGTTAGATTCTTGAAGGGTACATGAACAGTAACTTAAATCAGCTTTTTTGTGAGGCAGTGATCCATGAGGCCACCAATTTTGACCGTTGGCAATGGGTTGGTCTTATTCTCAGACTGCAACCCATATCTTCAGGTCATACCCATTCTTCTTCTTGCAGTTCTAAGGCTGGAACTGGGTGGTGTTTGATATTCTGCATTCAACAGTGTTGGTGCCAGTGCAGGCTGATGATGAAATTTTAATGACAACAAACAATTATTGTTGTGGCTAACTGGGCCATCGCCTTGACCTTTGCATGAGTTATTCATTAACTATAGTTCTCAGAAACGGGGCCATGCATATTCAGATTTTTTATGACGTTTTAAGTTAATTAAAATTCAAATTTTAAGATTAATGTTTACATAAAATTTTCTTTCAATGCACCCTTAAGATTGTATGAGTTAAGACTTAGTTTTAATATGTAAAAACTGGCCGAATGTCCCTTTTTTTTAAGGTAAAAAAAGAAGAAGAAGAAGCTTTTTATGATGTAAAGCTGGTTAATTTGCTGACCCTTTTGTTCTGATAACTCCCTCATATCCCTGAGTTTGTACAACTCTCTGTTTCAAGCTGCAGAGCTCTTTTCCATTGGAAGCCACCCTGGCAATTGGGAAATGATTGAAGTGATGACCAATGAATATAGCATTTCAACCTTCTCATTACCTTTTTGTTTAGGGTTTTGCTAGCATACGTGAGAGGTTTTCTTCTACACGGCTGACAAGTTTGTAAATTAATTATTTAACATAATTTGAATAAATTGGTGTCAATAAATATATCCAGGAAAAAATATATGTTATTTGTCAATTTAGCAAACAAAATTCACAAAATATAAGTTAACTGATAGAAGATGCAATTGAATCTAAAATGCATAATAATTTTATTTTCAAAAACTTTATATGTGAATTTGCAGCCATGTGGGAGAAAGACTCTCTCACATGTTAGCATGACTCTCTATCTACAGCCATGGAGGAGAGGATTCTCTTCCCCTTTGTGGCATCCTCTATTTAATTTCTTTTCGGGTGTTTCTATTGAAATGGTTTTACATAATAAATTTGAATTATATTTGTCAAATTAGTATAATTAGCATAATATACATTTTACTAGATCTATTCAAATTTTTTTTTTTATATAGCTCATATGTAATTAATTGTGTTACTATAATTCAATTTAAATTAAAATTATGTAAAAAAATTACTTAATGTGACATTATGTCATGTTGAGTTCTCATCTTTCTGTTTCATAGATTCATGAACGTGGATTGATGAATGACCATAAGTTTTGTGGCAATGTATTTGATGTCCGAGTAACTATAACCAGAAAAGTAACAAAGTCCCACTCAAAAGAAACTAGCCATACATTTTTATCCTAAAAAACTGCAAACCGATCCTTTCAATAATTCAATGAAACTTAAACAGAAAGTTGCATTTAGTGATAAGATATACATCAATAAAAAGCCAAAACGTAAAAGAACTACAGAAACTTATGTTTAATCAATTAAAGTTTGAAAAATTATGTCTAATACTAATTTGTTCGAATTTGTCCGGTTGCTGAATTGATGTACAGCTTGATGATAATGTGCTGTCTCTACGTTTATGGTATGTTTCAAATTTCTTTTCGCCAAAGTTTAGGATTTCTGTCTGCTGCATTTGAAACCTACTGAAAGTGTTTGTCTAGAGTTACTTAACTAGAAGCTAATATATATAGTGTAGTGGTTAGAGGTTTGAGTAATTTATAAAAGGATAAGCATTCAAATCTCCATGTTATTATGTAAAAAAAAAAAAATTACTTAACTAGTTTTTTTTTTTTTTTTTTTTTTTTTTTTTNGAGATGGTTTTAACACTTTTAGTGTGAGACTAATTCTTTTTTGGGTCTTGACATGCCCCAGCTACTAGTGTTTTTAACAGGTTCAAACTCTTGACATTATCTCAAGATTCATATCACATGGAGCTCAGTTTGCCAATTGAATCACATTTGATAGTTAACCAATTTTATTTTTTTTTAACAAAAAGAAAACAAATTTTTTTAAAAGTCTATTGGGTTGATTTTTGGGGTTGAACAGCTTACAAAAGAAACTCTAAAGATTTTTTATGTTCTTCTTTGTAAATTATTTTTTTATTTGTATATTCAATTTTTATAGAATGGTGCTGCATAATCTTTTTTTTTTTTTTTTTTTTAAATAAAATTGCTGGCTAACCCGGGCTAATATGCCCGAACTAGAGCACAAGGCTTTCTACGCTATTGGATACACTACAATGATAGCCCAACAACTCTGGATTCTCCTTCATTTATCGGCTTATACATCTAGACAAGAAACATTAGGACAATAAAGTAATTTCCTTTGAGAAATGCTGCTTATTTTTTTTTCCCCAATAAGAAATGCTTCTTTCACATTACCTAATGTTATAATAGTTGAGGTGATAAAATCAGAACCATGNACATTACAATGATAGCCCAACAACTCTGGATTCTCCTTCATTTATCGGCTTGTACATCTAGACAAGAAACATTAGGACAATAAAGTAATTTCCTTTGAGAAATGCTGCTTATTTTTTTTTCCCCAATAAGAAATGCTTCTTTCACATTACCTAATGTTATAATAGTTGAGGTGATAAAATCAGAACCATGTAAAAAAAAAAGTTTAAGTAGGTTTAATGAAATGAAATTGTGCCAATTGCTTCAATGTAATACAATTTGACATCAGATTGTGTTGAAAAGGATTAAAAAAAAGTTAGAATAGCTTATCTATTTGGTGGTTGAGCCATGTGAAAACATAATATCTCTCAAGTAGATTTTCACCCCTCGGAGACTACGTCTTGATGCAAGAGATTGAAAGCGTCCTACTCTTCCTACTCTTCAGGACTCAACCTCAAACTACAAGAAATTTGTGAAACTTAATTTGTATGAACCTTAACCACTGGATCGACACATTTATGCCTTGCACCATGATTGGTATTTCATAAATGCTCTAGAAAACTTGCCTAGATTCTCATAAAAAGCGACTCTACTTTCACATCCATATACATAATTCCATCAAATGGTACTGCAACAATAGGATAAAATAGCTAATTTTATTCATCTACACTAGGACATATATTGTCTCTGAGGTGTGAGAAACGACTTCTAAAATCAGTGTGTTCTTAGATGCCTCATCCACTAGTAATTTACTAGTTCTTCCACTTTTATACTTTCCGACTGGAGAAAGTTCATGGTGATGCTTTGAATGTACTTGATTCAGGACATTGCGATGGGACATGGCTTTTATGACTACGATTTGATGGCTTTTGAGATAATCACCATTGGATAACTTGAAGGACCGATTGCTGGTGTCAAATGGGCTTCAGATGATAAACGGATAACTATTGGCCAATTCAATGGAGAGGTTTTGCTATGGGATGTATCAGCCCAGCAGAAGCTAACCATCACTTGGATTGGCCACGGTCCTGAAATAGGATGTTTGGCTTGGAAAGATACTCAAACCCTTACAAAGTGAGGGAGGATGGCAAGAACCTTGATTAGAATTTTGGTTGAAACAAAATTATGGCCAGCTACAGAGGTCTTCAAGGAGGTGTTATAGGGTTTAAACGATCACAGAGGCTGGCTAGTGGTGGGGCTAATAATGTTCTTCACATTTGGGATAGAGCTAGACCTTGGGTTTCATAAGGACTTGATTGGTTCCCAATTCAAAGTGGCTTGCTGGTGTTTGGTGGACTTGACTGTTTCATCAAATTTTGGTGTTGTCACACTGGCAAGTGTTTGAAATCTGTGAATACTGGCTCAAAGGTCTTGTCTGTGTTGTAGGCTAAAAGGCAAGATGATGAATTGCTTAGCTCTCATGCGTTCCATGGAAATCAGCTTGCGGTTTGAAAATATCCATCGAGGGAGAGTATTTTAGAATTTAAGCATCATGTTTCCAGAGTGCTATATATAGCCAATGGTCCTGATGGTTGCTTTCTAGCATGTACCACAGAGAAATCTGCATCAAGGGCAGAGGATGAGTATTTGATGTTGTGGATCAAGTATAAGGGAGGACCACAAGTATCTAGATATAGACAGGGAAAACATTGAGCCCTTTTCTAATTTAGCTCCATACAGAGAAATTCAGTTATGTGTTCTCTTTGATTCATTTAATTTGCAGTATATATATGTCAAATGTCTCAATTTATTACAAGTATAATTTATCTAATTTGTGATTCTCTTCTTTTTAGGCTTCACAAGAATATTAGGAACTTGTGTACCAAACATCACCATCAAATCTTAACCATGATTCATACATGAAAGAAAAATACTCACAGTAGTATAATGAAAATTATGTTGCTACACTGATCTGTCAGTGAAAATGGCCCTCCTTCAAACATCCAATCTCAAATCTTTCAATGCCTTATCTTCCTTCAAATAAACAAAAGGAATTCAATCATTGATTATTAATAGCTCTAAAATGATATAGAGCTCAAATCTATTAGTTTCTTATAAATGTAAATAACAATTTGCTACTGCATGTGCAAGCACAGTATCATCCTTCAAAATCTAGAAGAAAATGGTTTCAGTTAACCTTTCCACCTTCATAAAACTTCTCATTTCCTTCCCAGAAGTAACCCATAACTCATTACAAAGAAGACTGCTTTAAAATTTCAAATTACTTCAGCGTTAAGCACAAAAAATTAAGAGAATCAAGACTTGTTCACAGAAAAAATCATAACACAATCCAAAAAGTCCTATATACAGCTTAAAATGGGTAACTAATCAAATTGCAAGGTGATCTTATCGTTAATAGTGACTAATGAATAGACATGATGAACATACTCACTAGTTGTTAGACCAAAAGTTCATTCATGTCCTAAGGTTTACAATGGTAGCATTATATTCCAAAAAGGATAAATTATGTGGTCCTGTCAGATTGCCAAATTTTAGAGACTAAATACAATTGAGTTTCCTTTAGGCACTTAACCATGTCATGAGGAGCTGATCCAAGGCAATCACCAAAGCTGAGCAGCGCAATGTTGCATCAGAATATGAATCTTGATCAACTAGAACTAATGGTATTAGAAAAAAAATTAGGATCTTGATCAAATTCTGTAAATAAGGTTTAACAGATCTGATGTTGTGGTAATATGTACTTAAAAGCATGCACAGTCATCTACCAATAAACAAGGACTAGAATGAAAACACATCATATCATATCATGTTATGAACCAAACTCCAACCCCAGAGAGTTCATATGTCCGAAAAACAATCACAACCTGTAAAATACCAGATGTTAAAGTTAAACACTTTTCACACATACACGTTGGCATGTCCGCACACACATACATACAGAGGAGAAGATAGACTTGAGAGTTAGGGCAAAGCATTATTAAGCTACCAATACGCCTAAGCTACAATGGATCCCAAATTAGCATCGAATAGGGCTTAAAAGAAACAAGATTTTAAATGATTTAAGTACCAATTAATGATCCAAATGACGTATAGACTATAGACTCAGAAACTCAGTGATTCACGTTCTTCAAAAACATCAAATGCTCACCCTTTGCCCCTGGTGCAGATTTCCCCGCCACAGATACCATAAAGCAACCATCAAGACTACTGGCTATATACAGCACGCACTTTCCATCTATGGGTGAGCAATTCATCATCCTGCTTTTTGGCCCACAACAGAGACAAGACCTCTCAACCAGTATTCACAGATTTCAAACACTTGCCAGTGTGACAGCACCAAAAGTTGATGAAACAGTCAAGTTCACCAGACACCAGCTAGAGACTTTGGATTGGTCATTAATTAAGCCCTCTCTCTTACATAACCTAGAATAAGGTCTAGCTCTATTCCACATGTAAACATTATCAACCACTACCCAACCTCTCACCTCCAGCTTTTAAATCCTAAAACACCTCCTCTATAACCTCTATGCCAAATTCTTGTTTGAACCCAAATTGTAATCAAGAATCTCACCATCATACTTCCTAATTGTAAGGATTTGAGCCTCATTCCAAGACAATCACCCAACCCTTTGCCAATCCGAGCGGAGGTTAGCTTCCACTTGGCTGATACATCCCCTAGCAAAAACTCTCCATTGAACTGCCCAATAGCTATCCATTTACCATTTGAAGCCAATCTGACACTAGGTCCTTCAAGTTCTCCAATGGATGACAATCTCAAAATCCCTTTTGGAGTTCAAATCATAGCCATAAAGGGTAATGGCAATCATATTTGTTATTTTCCCAATCAAGTAAGTACATTGTTATCTCTGGTTCCGAAGGAAGTTGACGCCTAGGGTTTGTGACTCTTGTCAGAGAAAGCCACGAAAGCTTCTTGGAGAATCAGGTTGATTGGAGCAGATCGCTGATTGCCAAAGACCAAACCCGAGAACGATTCAGACAAAGAACCTTAGAGAGAAATTGGAAGAGCCTTTGAGGGCAATTGCAATTGCCGATTGCGGGTCAATATCCATGGCTGCACGCTTGGGAATTAAGTGGAGAAATTGGAAGAGCTAGAGAGGAAAATAGTCTCAGGCGGAGAAAGGAACTCAAGAGTTAAAGAGAGAGAGAAAAGCAGTGTGACTGTGTGAGAGACAAAATGGGACCGTTGTGGCGCGTTAACCGTTAATATCTTGTTTTTTGGGCCACCGTGCGTTAGCCGCTAAGTCCATGATTTGAAATGAGACAATAGATATCTCAAATTGGGACCGGCCCGATTTCTGAACTGGCCAACAAATTCGTCAGTCCAGTTTAGCCTTATGTGGGCTACTTGTGAAGCGGGTCAACTTGTTGGCCCAATCTTTTTTTAAAAAAATATTTTTTGATTATTTATTATTTGAATCTTTTTTTAGTGGTTTTGACTATTTTAGCTAAATTATTAATGGAATTAATTAAATAAAAATAAATATGTATAAAAGTGTAAAATTAAAACAAAGATGCAAGAGTAATTAAATAAATCTAAATAATAGTACATAACACTTAAACAAACACATACTAATTTGGGAATTAGGGGTGAAAATAAAAATTTAAAAAGCCCTGGTTTGACCTAGCTTTTAAAAAATAAAAGGTCAAACGCCCAAACCTAAATGGGTCATGGGCCGGATCGATCCTTTTTTTATTCTAATTGATTGTTTTCGAATCCAACATTCATTTAAAACGAGTCAAAAATTGACAAACCCTACAATATAACCCTTTAATTATTTACATACACTATTATTCCAGCAAAAAAAAAAAAAAGAAAAAGAAAAACAGCAGATAAGGTTAGTTTGGTTGGAAAACTTGAACCAAAAAGCAAGATAAGCTCTAGTGTAGATGTGCACTACAATTGTAGCAGAGAAAAAGAAATTGTACTACATACTTTTGCTCAAAGGAACCAATTCCACATTTCCACTAACAGGGGAAGGGATAATAGCCACCCAAAAATAAAAAGAATATAAAAAGTGGGAAGGTATAGCCTTTTGGTGACCTTGGAAAACCAATTATCCACTCTATTTAATTTTTAATATAAAGTTTCAAATGCATTACTCATTAGTTATTCTAGGGACCTAACTAAACTCTATAGTATGGAGCAAAGAACAACTTTGATGAATATCATCCAACACCACATAATATCCTATGCAACACCTTCTAAACATAGTTCATTGATGTCCCATGTAGAAGCTAGTACAAGGCCCACGTGACATGCAATGACCTCTAAACATAGTATCCACCCTAGATGTTAGCCTAGGAAAAAAAAAACATCTAGAATGCTTGCCATTAAATTAAGGTTTTTTTTAATGTTTTGAAAATATTTTATAAATTTTCTTATTTTGTTTAAATATTTAATTTTAATATATTACTTCAATAGCTTTCTTTAACACATAATTGAGTGATTATGTAATATTTTTTTACACAGTCAGTGTATCAAAATTAAATCATGTTTTTATCATTACTTCAACTTATTGAGGAAATGAGCTTTGATTCATTGACCAAATGACAACAAATTTCTTTATCTTATACGGAAATTCTGTTTATATATATTGTTATGATATGTAAAATTTGTAATTATTATCTTTAAGTATGAAGTTATTATGTTTAAATATAAAAAAATAATCTTATTTATAAATAAAATAAGATAAAATTATTTCCAAGTTCAGAAATTACTACAAAAGACATTTTAGTTAAGAAAAACAATTGAAGTTCCAAGCATGTGCCTATTNAAGTTCCAAGCATGTGTCAAAACATCCTTAAATATTATGTGATTATTATATATAAGATGTATTGTTTTTGTTTAATATGTAAATATTATGTTTAAATATAAATAAAAGAACTACTTATATAAACGAAATAACTTCATAATATTGAGAGATATTTTATGTTACTTCTCCCAACATTAGACACTAAAAAGTAACTTTCCCAAAATCAAATCATTTAAAATAACATAATATTCTTTAGGAAATGACTAAAATACCATTTGTTGCTTAAATGCAACAATTAACAGTGACACGTGACAACTGTATATTGGGTAAGTGATGTTAGTAAATTTTTTGGCTACTTATATAATTGGTAATTTGCTTATTACAAATATAACATGTAATTATGTTAAAATTTTATTATTGTAATGAAGTTACGCTAATTACAAAATAATGCCCTACAATTTTTTTTTTACTATTTATAAATCAGCCTCAATCCATTTATTTTTTTTCAGGTTTAGGATNCATTTGTTGCTGAAATGCAACAATTAATAGTGACACGTGACAGCTGTATATTGGATAAGTGATGTTAGTAAATTTTTTGGCTACTTGTATAACTGGTAATTTGCTTGTTACAAATATAACATGTAATTATGTTAAAATTTTATTATTGTAATGAAGTTACGCTAATTACAAAATAATGCCCTACAATTTTTTTTTACTATTTATAAATTAGCCTCAATCCATTTAGTTTTTTTTTCCAGGTTTAGGATTTAGGGTTTATTTAAGATAATTTTGTAATTATCTTAACTTGGGGCACATTTTGTAATTAATACAACTTTGTGATACATTTTGTAATTAGTAAAACTTGCTTAACTAAATAATTGACTGACATCATCTCCTCTTCTCATTGGCTGTATACTATAATGTCAGTTGTTATATTTTAATAATAAGTAGCACTCAAGCACTATCATTATTCTTTAATGACCATGATAGCGTAAGTTTTCTTATAGACAAAAAGAAATATAAAAAAGATTATAACAAAATATTGGATAGTTGTACAAACATTGTTTTTTGCCTTTATTTATTGAGACATAGATAATGATGCTTGTACCAATCAAGGTTGGTTTGAGTGGAAGGGACTCTGGTTGTTTAAGCAAGTAATTTTGAGTTCGAGCCCTTGTGGATGCAGCAAATCTTATTGGGAGAGGTCTTCGTTATAAAGAGCACCTGACAGTACCTTGGAAGATTAGTCTTAAGCAAAACCTGAAAATACCTCAGCTAAAGACAAAAAAAAGATAATGATGCCCATATACATTATAGTGCCTTCAGATGTTGTAAATAAGAAGTGTATTTTAAAAAGTAAACTGCATTTTTTTTTTAACTAACGTAAAATATATTTGGATAACAAACATTATATTTAGAGCTTTTTTTGAGAATAATAATATTTAGAGATCTTTTGGTAAAAGTAAAAATATACTTGGAGTTCGTCAACCACATAAAAGCTGTAATTATTGAAATCCTTTTATTTGGAAGTTAACCAAATTAAAAATTAGAGCAAAACATCCATTTTACGTTACGTTACATAACGTAAGGGATGATTAAAGCTCACCAATCACCATGCCCTGTGGTCAACGTTGGCGCACCGAACAAGAACAGATCCACCAAATACAAAATCCTCGTCATCTAGAAAAGATTCTTTCAACTTTTTCTTCTTCAGAGACCTTTGGTCCATTTATTTTATTCTATAAAATCCACGACGCGCAAATTCAAAATCTTCCATACGAAAATCGATCTTCTTCCATTTCCTTGTTCTACTTCTTTCTTCAATTCTTCAGCTTCTTCCAAAGCGACAATAACCATGTCTCAGCAGGTGCTGCGCCCAATCCCTTATTTACTTTCCTTCCCCTAATTTTCTTTGATTTGATGCTTCTGTTTTTCGATTTTGTTTGCCTAATTTCTTTCCTTTGACCGTTGTAATTCTGGCTCTGTTTTTCGATTTTGTTTGTCTAATTTCTTTCCTTTGACCGTTGTGATTCTGGCTCTGTTTTTCGATTTTGTTTGTCTAATTTCTTTCCTTTGACCGTTGTAATTCTGGGTTTTTCTTTTTCAATTCAGAACTCTTCTACTTTTTTTTTTCCTTGTTCTTAGTCATTGTCCTTTGTATTTCTGATATCAGAACTGGAAATTTTGAGTCGGGATATCAGAAATTCTCGCAATTGTTTCTGATAATCACTGAGGGTCGGGAGGGAGGATGGAAGTATTGTTGCTTTATGGGAAAGTTGGGGTTTTTCAAATTTGATTGCCCAAAGAATTTGATTTCGGCAAACTAGTGCTGAGTTGGGACTCTATAAATTAATGGAAGTATTTAGTTGGGAAAATTTGGTGATAAAATCGGGAGTGCTGTATTTTCATATTTCATGATTTTGAGTTTGAAATTGAATTAGTTTATTGCTTTCGGTCGTAAAGAGGTTTGTGAATTAAGATGCTTTCAGTGTTTGTGTATGCATTCGGTTTTCTTGAACCTCTGGGTACTCTTTCATCAGTTGAAGGAGTAACTATGTTGATTTGTCTTATTCAGTTGTTGTGGTTGTTATAGTTGTCTCTGGAAAATCTGTATTTCTTCCTGACAAATAGGATTTGATCACTGTACGATAAAATTAGATTGCCTGAAACAATTATATGTTAGGATCACTTGCAAACAATCAAGTTAGTAGAAGTCCTAATCTAACGCTAGCAGTAGATGGTTTTTGCTGGTTTGTGAAAAGTTTTTAAATTGGATATGCCAGTTTTCCTTCAATTTTGTTCTGTGGTTGCTTGTATTTAGTGAAAATTTTCTTGCAAGAAACAGGATATCCTGGTTTTCGGGATGATCTTTACAAGGTGTAGAGAATCTGTCCTGTGATCTCAAAGAATGATTAAAATGTATTGTGGTGATGGGTATGAATTTTTATGTTTGTAGGCAACTAGGCATAGGTTTTGGTTATTACAAAGATTCTTGGAATATGAATTCATATGGCTAGTTCCTGGAGTTTATGTGGACCTTTAAATTCTGTGTTGTCTATATATCAGATATATAACTGTCACTGGACTTTGAACAAAAATGGTTGACCAGAGGGTATTGTTCTTTGCTGTACTCAAGTGTAAAACAGTAAATGTTACTAGATTAATCTCTTGTCGGCTCTTGTGTGTCTGATGTCCTCCTTTTATTCTCTTCTTCCCCACCCTCCCTTTCTTTTTCTCCTTAAATTTATTTCAGTATACTTCAAATTCAAAGCAAGTTTGAATGTGTTTCTTTTATGTGTGTGTGTGTTGGGGATTGGATGGGGCTTTCCATGACTATTTTCTTTCTTTTATCATCTTTTGACCTGATAATTTCGTTCATCATGATGCAGACTGTTGTCCTCAAAGTTGGCATGTCATGCCAAGGATGTGTTGGGGCAGTGAAAAGGGTTTTGGGAAAGTTGGAAGGTATATTTGAATCCTTTAATTCAACTTATTTACCATTGTTTTGCATGCCGCATCTTTAATTAAGTTGTCCTAGTGCAAATTGTCTCTTCTATGAGAGTCCAATTACAAGTTTGTTTGGAAATTGTCATGATGTAACATTTTGTATTAGCCAAATTAGTTGGCAGGTGCTTTGTTTTCTGTTGATTTCTGTCAATCAAGACATAAAGTCTAGTTTCTATCCATGTCCTAGAATTTTTTTGGTTGAGGCCTATTTGGGTGCGTGCTGTGTGTCTCTTCAATTTTAAAGCTTCACTCCTGGAGATCCTTCCCTTTCCTTTATAATCTACTTAAAACCTTTACAGTCCTTAAATCATTATGACAGCTGGCTTGAGATGAATAAAATGATTTCAATTTTCAACATATTGAAGGAACTTACAATATTTAACAGTCTTTTTTCTTGTTTTTAATGTTTAATAGTACAAAATCCCTATTGTTGTTGAACTTTTTCCTTTCCCCTTGTTGGAGCATGATTGTATGATTACATGTATTTCCTGGTCCTGATTAATAGAACATCAATAATATTCTGAACAAGTTGTTAAGGGCCTTGTGTTAATTCTGGCTACTAGAAGATCAAACCCCAACCCTCAAGAAAGAGAGAGAAGAAGAAAATAACAAAAATGTATGGATACAACTCTTAAAATATAGTCTGCATTTGATGTGGCTTTTACTTGGAGCCATTGACAGCCATTGCTTTTGCTACGTGATCTCTTGTCATGCTTTATTTTATTTTTTTCTTCATTCATGAACCACATGTTTTTTGTTGTACTACTTTTGTCTACTTTGGTGAGGTAGTGCTCCTATTTGTGTCCACAATCTTGTCTTGGATATTGTGAATTGGCTCTATGCATGGATCTTATAGTAAATTAGTAATTTTCTTAAATTTGTCTTCATAATATGTGCATGTGTGTGTATATGTATATATATTTTATATATGTCTATCCACATGTTAAATACTATCCTTTCATTTAATTTTAAAAAATATTTTCAGAATTTTCAGAATCACTTTCAATTTTGGTCCGTTGATTATGTTCCACAATTAAATAAATCCTCAGGATTTTGGATTTTGGATGTAGTTTTGCTGCTTCTTCTACTATACTGCTATGGAATTTCAACTAAAACTTTCATTTACAGTCTGCTATCAACTAGCCTTTTTATTTATTTATTTTTTAATTTTTCTGGCCATTCATTATGGAGTAGTCAACTTTAGCATCATCATCTATTGTATAAATTATGTGTCCTGGCTGTTGTGCTATTCTGCTCATTCCTCACTCCTTGGATTAGTTGACCACAAGAGTCTTCTTTCAATCTTGGCGCTAAGTTCCCTGACACCATTTCTTGTACCGTAAAAGTAATTTGATACAGCATATATTTCAAACATCCAAATTGCGGAAATTGTGCGCTTCATTTACAAACTTAAAACATGCTTCCATCTGGGTTCATGACATGCTAGGTGCACTTGCTTTATTTATCAAACAAAGGGCAGGGGACCAAAACCTGCTAAATCAACACTTTCTCTAACCATATCTAACGCCTAAGAGTTCGGTCTTGCTATCCTCCCGCATTATACCCTTAATATGCAACAAAGTTAGCATATAACCTTCTGTTTCTCTTATGCATGCCGCATTCTCTACTGTTATCATTTGTTTGAGTGCATTAATCAAAACATTGATCTTGTTTCTTGTGTCACCAGAAAAACTTGCCCTCATTTGTTTTTGGGTCTGCTTCTTGTGTACTTTGTCCTCCCCCTCCTCCAAAAAAAAAAAAAAAAAAGGAAATGGATAGCTTTTAATTTCGGTGACTGGGGTGAACTTGCTTTAATTATGCCCTCATACTATTCTCAATTCCTTGTGCACTGTTGTAAATAAAATGTTATGCTATTTACAGGTGTAGAATATGACATTGATTTGAAGGAACAGAAGGTGACAGTAAAAGGGAATGTAGAGCCAGATGTAGTTCTGCAAACCGTTGCCAAAACTGGGAAGAAGACTGCCTTCTGGGAGGCTGAAGCTCCAGCTGAGCCAGAAAGCAAGCCTTCTGTGCCAGAAAACAAGCCTTCTGAGCCAGAAAACAAGCCTTTTGAAACAGAAAACAAGCCTTTTGAAACAGAAAACAAGCCTTCTGAAACAGAAAACAAGCCTTCTGAAACAGTAGCTGTTGCTTAAAACTTTGGCGTCAATTTCTATTTGCAAGTGGGTCAGTTAATCACTACATGGTGAACTTGGAATAACTGTACATCTTGTCATCTGAAGTAATTAGTGTGCTTTTACTATGATGTGAGCTACAATAATATCTGGACCTTTCGTCATATGTAATGTTGTACTGGTATGCTTTCATTTAGAAAATTTCTTCCCTTTCCTTTATGTTTCTCCTGTTAACTCGAAATTTGTTCCACCTAACTGCATCAAGAAAGTTAAGTGATAAGATGAATTACATGCAAGTGAGCCTTGTTATGGAGATTAGATGATGTTAAGTAACTCCAACCTCCTCTGAAGCATAACTTAATGAGAACCTTTTCCGAACAGAAACAGTAGCAATTCCATCAATCTAATATTGGTCTTATGTGAAATAAGTTGGTAAAATGTTATAATTATCTATACTTATGAGTGAAATTGACTCAGAAATCATGCAAGTGGGTAAAACACTCCAACAACATTTGTCATTACAGCAATGAGTTTTGGCCCATCTGAATGTTTTCTGAGCTAATTTCTCCACTAAATGTTGGTAAATATGGCCTCGGACCAAGATTTGGTAGTTCTCTTATTTTTTAGAGGAGATGGCACATAGAGATGTCAGATGTCCTCCCTAATGAGATACAAGCACCGTTCTAAGGGGTTTTAGAGAAGAGCATCTTATTATATCATTGTGTATATGACTCTTGTATGATTCATTTCAACGTGCATTTAACTTAAAATTTATATGAGCTATTGATAATATATTACCACATCAGCATTTCCTCTCAACGTAAGTCATATAACATGTAAGCTTTTAAAAGGCAGCTAAAATCAAACCTCGCCTATTGTTTTTATGGGGATAAGCTTGAATGGAAACCGAATAATGCAGTTTATTTGTTACACTCTGGAGCCATATCATTGATACGTGGCACTTAAAACCTTACTTGATTTGGATTTTGGGGGGAAGCTAATTAATTAGATGTAATACTGAAACTTTGCAGTTATAAAAGATATGACCACCTCATCCAAAATAGCATGTTAGAGCATTAAAGTTTTTAGAATTGATTTCATTTGCAAAAGAATTCTTTTATGAAACTTTTTTGAAACTATAATAACATAAGGATTTAATTAATTTATGAATCATTTCACATGTAAATGTAATATCTGATTTATAAATCCTATCACTTTGATAGGATTTGTAAATAATTTATTTTCAATTGAAATTATTTCATTTCTTTTTAAAGCATTTTTCAAATACACTCTTGCAGTTGTAGAGTTTTAACGCCAAACCAAGATTTTATAGTGCATTTCTGTAGAGAAGTTTTCTTTTTAAAAAAAATACTTTTACTTGAAAAAAATTCCTTTCATGTAACGTTTCAAAGCTTTTAAAAGAATTTTCTAAACCAAAAATAGGAGCTTTTGGAGAAGGTTAGGAATGAAGTTTTTGTAGCTCCCGGTTATGTTTAAACTAGCTGCAATCCCATGCAACGCACGGATAGAAAATAAAACAGAGAAAATAGACTCGTGAAGAAAGAGAAGAGAAACAAAAATAAAAAAATAGCAGAATCTATAGAGCAAGTATAATAGGTACAAATGGCCTTATTCGTAGAGAAATGATTTTCTATTATATATATATGTTTTTTAACAAAAATGATTTCATATCCAAACCCATCTGTCTGCAGCTAGCCAACTTGTTTTTTTGGTTTCTTTTTGATATGCAGTTAAGGGTTCTTGGGTTGTGTAAAATCCCAAGGACTCTCCTTCCACTTGAGCCAGCATCCATTGGTATTTGCAGCAGAATTCTTATAAGGATAAGTTCTGATAACGTTTTGAATGGAATTTGCTATAAAGATTTGTGGAACATGACATGGCCAAGTTCTTTTGAAACATGAGAAAATCTTGATCCTTCAACGAAAACATAAATGCTTGTCCTAACGGAGTTGAACATCTTGCACCAAATAAACATTAGACATCAACATAGATTTACAAAGTTTGCAAAAGCCATGGAGTTGGTAAAATGAAGATACTCAAAAAAAGAAGAATACAGAGGATAGATTGATTTAAGCTCCAACAAACTGCATATTAATAAATACCCAAAAACTGCATATTAATAAGCCACTGACAAAGCCGAGAATAATTCTCTAGGTAGATGAGATAACTAGATAAGTCTCCTTTCCATCTGTATAGCAAAAAATAAAAAAAAAAATGATAATAAAGAAACAAAAGTAGGAATATGTCATGGCTAAAAATAATAAAAGAGACGCGAATTCTGAAGGAAATTTGAAAACGAAGTGCACAATTTTAGGACTGAAAATGCTCTCCAACTATTGAAGTAAAGTTTTTATGACGAAGTTACTAGGTATGATCTAGTAGTGAAGAGTTTGGATAGTTTACAAAAAATTAAGGATTTGAGCTTCCGTGCCATTATGTAATGAAAAATAAAATAGTCATGAAGAGTGTATGAAGAATATTTAATTTTTTTTACTAGAGATAAAATGTTTACAGCATAAATTAATATGTATATTTACATAGTAGACACGAAGATGTAAACATTGAACAAACACAATATTAAGAGGAATCAACCCCAGATTAGTAGGCTATTATGCTTGAACCTAGGGCTTGAGGTAGTCCCCGATGTTAAAAGAAACTTGACTAGTTTAAAAAATAATGTTCTGCTATTGACGAACTTCGTTGTTGAAGAATCTAAACATGTCAAATAGGAAGGAAACTTATATAATTTGACATCAAAATTCTTATAGGCCATTATCAATTGGGTTATATCTCATCGAGCTCTGCAGATAGCATAAATTTATATTAAAAAAGTAAAGGAACATCTAGTTCTACACACAAACTATTTGTTAAAAAAGGAGGCGAAATAAACAAATCTTTATTTAAATTACCTCAAGAACAACTTGCAATTTTTCTTCCAAATTGTTGAATTCTTGCTCCGCTTCAGTCATTGCTCCTACACACCTAAAAAGAAAATATTTTCTTCATGTAGGGCTTGACGGAAAGTGTACTTTTATAACCTTATCCGAACATGTAAAAGTTTGATAAATAATATTTATTATAATCAATAAGTGCTTATAGATAAAAAAAAAAAAATATAAGTTCATCCAAATGAGGCCTTGGTTAATAGACACATAGATTTATTAAAGCTAATTTTGATACAGAAAAAATATTGGTTTCTTACTGTTTCTTAGATTTGTTGTCAGTGGCTGGTTCAAATTTAGCAAATGCTAATGCCATACGACGAGCACCGAAGCTGAAACAACAATGGTTTAACATAAACAGATTACACTGTTAATTTTGAGGGTAGGGAAAGAGGAATTAATTGCATAACTATGATCGCAAGCATAAATTGTCTTAAAAGTGAGTGTAAGGATAAGGTAGATTATAAATTCTGAATTAAAATTGACGTAAATGGATTAATTCGTGAAATAATGTGTACATATTAATCATTTCCTGGCAATTATTGGGCACTGTAATGTCAATTTTTTTTTTTTATGTGACACTCTAATGTCAACTTGATTCTAGACTAAGCACAAAGGCAAGGCACAAAAGATAGAGAAGCAAGGCGCAAACTTTAATAATATAAAGTAAATTTCAAACCAATTCATGTATGAGTATGTATATTATTACGTTTATCATGTACTTGCTTTTAAGAGTGTGTTTGGTACAGGGTTAAAGGCAGTAAAGTTAAAAGAGTATATTTTACTTTGTTTAGTACAAGAGATGAAGGGAGGTAAAGTCAAGAGTATAACTTATTGTTACTCTTTAAAATGTTACTCCATTAAATCTCCTTTTTTTTTTTTTAAACAAATTTTCCTCCTTAATCATACCAAACACACCCTAAGAATGTATCAAACACCATAATGCAATCAATGTACTGAGATCAGTAAGCTAGCCATTTCATTACCATAATGCACTCTCTTTCACTTTGTAAGCGTGCTCCCTGATGACATTAAAATTCAAACGACAACGCTTTATATTCCTGCAATAAAAAATAAAAGAGAAATTTCATAGTTAAGCAGACATGCCAGTGTGTGAAGAAATTGAAATATATATGAATTAAGAGGTCAAAAGTACACGGCTCGAGTCAAACGATTTATGACATCTCGGGCACTAGAGCAGAATTCTGGAATGATATAGGTGACGTAGGAAGGACCACCAGCAGTATGCTTCAATGAATAAACCAACGTGAATTGTTCATCAACTAAACCCTATTACAGCAACAGAGAAAAGAGAGAGAGAAATTTAAACAGAACGATCAAACTATGATAAATCTGGAAAAAATATAAATTTAAGAAAAACCCGAATTAAATTCAGTTAAACTATTTCATAAACAATATCTTGATACAATGTATGCATGCAATGGATCTTAGATAAGAACCTGCTCCATCATGCAGTGGATGGTGTCCGATATCAGCTTGTTCAAAATCTCCTTATCAGCCATTGATGAGAAAGACAGCCAAAATCAAATTTGCAGAATTTGCAGAGAGCGGTATTATAGATTTATATGGTAGGGTTAAAGAAGATGATAAGAAAAAGGAAGGGAGTTAACAGGCTTTTAAAAGACAGCCAAAATCAATCATCGCCTATTGTTTCTATGAGATAAGCTCGAATGGAAACCCAATAACCCATATCATTATCCACACTCCTGAGAGTTGGCCTTTACCTATATTCGCTAAGTTGCTTTATGCCATTAATACTTTGGGTTTTGGGAGGAGGCTAATTATTAGAGGTAATATATACTGAAAGCCAATTATTCAATCCCATAGCAAAAGTTAACAATAGGGATAATTTATGCCATCTGTTTTATGGATTTCACATATGTGTTAAGTAAAATGAATGATGATGCTGATTATTCTAGCTGTCAATTTTGCCTGTGGTATAAGTATCACTTGCAGTGTTGAATAATTAGCCTATATTGAAATCAGCTCTGTAGCCAGAAAATCTTAACACTTCATCTTAAATGGTAATGTGTATATAAATGATTTTCAAATAAAAGAGAATTTCCTAATTTATTTTTGTTACCGAGGAGTGCATTGCTGGGGAAAGGGAAGTGGAATACACCATTGTTTACCTTTTTGTTTAAGGGGGTAAGGATTTGAATTAGAACCTAGACTTCTACCGGTTGGTATCACTAAAAGTCTAAAATGCCAAGACACAAAACTACGGGTTACAATTATTCTCAAACAGATGAAGAAACTAATCTGTTCTTATTTTATTTGAGAAGAAATATAACAATTCATTAAGTCAATATTTCATCAGAGAACAATACATTAGAAATAATATCATGATCATCTTCAATCCAAAAAACAGCTTCACTCTTGATAGCCCGGCGTGCAGCTCTATTTGCTTTAGCCTGTCTCATTACCTCTTCTGCGACTGAACATAAATTTCACATATCATACAGAATCAACCAGTTTTTGATCTGCTTACTTGACTAGGTAACCCATGGTAGATGCCTCATTCAAAGCCGCCTTCTAAAGCCTCAAGGAATCAATAACTTTGTTTTATTTGTACATTGCAATTTAGGCTAAAGTAAAGGGAAGATTTATATAAATTTACTTGTTGACCAAAAGCTGCAGAATCGTTCCAAAACCTCACAGTCCTGCTCATTGACCAGGGTAAATATCGAATAATCATATGCAAGCAATAAATGGAAAATCACAAGAGCATTACAGGCCACACTTTTCCCATGTAACCCTCTTTCCTCTTAAGCAAGTGCCAACCAAGCAGATAAGCTTGTTAGATATAAATATTCATAGATTTTTATTTAATAGCTTAAGTTTTTGAGTTGAATTGGCTCTTGACATAGTATTAGAGACTATTTGACTAAGCAATTAAGAGATCTATCATTGCAATCTCACTTTTTCAAATAAATTAAAATTTCAGCACAAGATATGAATGGGCCTTTTAAGAGCCAATAAGTCCATCCTACCCCAGTGCACTAGTGGGATTAATAGCAAATACTGCTCCTTTAATCTTATCACTACTCACAGGTTTTAGTAACGTAGCTTTAGAAGGTCATGAAAAGAAATTCTCAAAGCCAGATGGATTGGATAATGAGAAGAGCTGCTGAAGAAAATCAATAGCTTCATTTGCAATTGCTTCACGATGTGAACATAGAACTCCAGCATCATTCTTTAGTTCCTCCACCATTCCTCCATAAGCATCACAATTCATCATGCATACCTTCTTAGAGTTTTCTCCTTCGTATTCATCCCATGTGTGTTTGTTCCCATCCCTTCACTAACATCTTCCACTGGACATAGATGCACCACACTAGTGGAACCAGCAGTAGGTTTTTGCTCAGCCAAAAGTTTCACCCTCGTCTTTCTTTTTTTGGTGGTAGGTTTAGGAGTAGCAACACCCATACTTAACCCTACATAAACTGCATGAGTTGCATTGTTTCTTTGTATTATTTACTAGTGTAGATAGAGAGGAGAAACACTTTTGTGAACTTCTCCTCAGGCTGAGAATATATTTTCAGTATTGCTCCCACCTAGCTTGAGAACAATAAAGTCCAAATCACTGATTTCCTTAAGACCAGAGTTGGAGGATTGAGTGTAGTTTCTAGTTCTTTGCCTGTTGTAACAACAACATCTGTTTCCGGTTTAGGTTTAGAATCTTTAGATTTAGAATGAGAAGAAGCAGCATTATCCTCAATTTCTTTCCTCAGCTTTTCTTTAGTGTTGCAATCTCGTATAGCAAGAACTGCCTGCTTCACAGATTGCCTCACACCCCTATAACCCTTCTCTTTGTTATTAACAGACAAAGAAGAGAGCTTATGAATTATGTTATCAAATGTGTTCAAAGTTCAAACCAAAAAACTTCTAGTTCTATCCATCGCAACGCAACCCTAGTTGTTGTGTTAGGGTTAGCAGGTGCGTCCTGAACAAGAAGTCTCTTTCTTCATTCCAACGATGTTTTCCACTACTGGCTTGATGCTTGTTCACCCAGATACGAGTTTCCCCATTAAGCAGCACGTGCATTCCTTTAAGCTGCAACTAATGTTCTCCACCTCAAACTCCAAGATCACCTCCTCCTCCTGTAAACCACCCACCCCCTCTTTCACCATCATATTCCACCATAATTTAGACTTGTCCTTAGGTTGAGCTTCAAGGAAGAAAACAAAAGAACCCTAAAGGATGAGATCACCTAACTAACAGCAGTGTCAAGCTCCACAGAAAACAAAAACCCTAGTGGCGGAGAGTAATGTCATACTCCATTTGTTATTAATGTTTTTACTTATTCAGATCCTCCCTTTGCTGACAATCATGCTTTTATAAACTATCCAAAGTAAATTATCAGCCCATATGAATAATATATAATTGGGTTCCAAGTCCAGTAACAACCTCAGAAATCAAGAATGAAGCTTTATCTATCATTCCGAGTAGTGCACCTGGAAATGATGGATTCTTTTTCGCTTTTCGGGGCTTTTAGGAAATCATTGCTTATGATCTTTGTGGCGTTGTGATGTTAGACATGGCGGTCAAGTTATAAGTGCTTCCATAATAGGGAGAGTGATCTCTAAGAATATATTGACAGCTCATGAATTAATGCATTATTTGAAAAACAAAAGAGTTAGTGCTTCTATTGACACGGCGATCAAGTTAGACGTAAGTAAAGCATATAACACAGTTAAATGGATTTTCTTGCACAACGTTATAAGAAACTAGGTCTCAATCAGAGGTGGATTGAGTGGGTGATGCAATGCGTCATTCCTGTTGTCTTCAAGATGGCAAGGTGGATTGCACAACTTTAATGTTGCTGAAGGTCAAGGAAACATTAAAGCCCTTAGAAACGATTCTGTTCTATTAACTGAGGCAGATGCCCAGCAATGTGAGAATCTATTGGGAGTTTTGGAGACTTAGTTGTGAGTGGGGAATAGGTTACGTTCGAATATGACTGCTTGCTTCTATCGTTGGAATGCATCAGGTGGGAGCACATGATTGGTCAACAATACTGCTATATATATATTTAGCCCGATGAGTTTTAGAGAAAACATGTAACAAACGGTGTTTCATGATATATGGCATCACATGAGTGAAAAAGTTGAGATAATTGCTGAAACTAAAGAAACATGCAGTTTTATACCAAGAAAACAAACAAACAGAAACATGGAGTTATGTCCTTGTAGGACACCTTATTCATAGTACACTTCATTGTACAAGTTCTTAAAATTATAATTTTCCCAAATATTAATAAGCCAAAAAGTAGAGAATGCAGCAGCAGGTTGGCTTCAAAGTTTGTTTCTCTAGGTGGATGAACCAAGTATTCTCCTTTCCAGCTGTATAGCAAAAGTTTGATATAAATTAAAGAAATATAAAGAAGAATTTTGAAACAAAGAAAAAGTGATAGACAACTTAAATTGAAAATCAAATAAGAAATGTGAAGGAAATTAGGATTTAACCAACTATTGTAGTAAAGTTCCTATCGTTAAGTGAAATGTTTGAGGAAAATATGAAAGCTAACATCATATATTAGTTTCTGAATTAAATGTTTTGCTATTGCCAAACTCTGTTATGGTAGAAGCCAGATAGTTTACATAAGAAAGAAACTTGTATAAATTTACATAAAATTCCTAAATGCCATTGTTAATTGGTTCCCTATCCCCACAATCAGTGAAGAGAGCATATAGCTTATGTTAACTAACAATACATCATATTTGCACAAACTATTTCTTTCAAACAAATTCAATAAAAAATACTGATTTCAGTTACCTGGAGAACAACACGCAGTTTTTCTTCCAGAATAATATATTCATATTTGGCTACATTCAATGCCATCAAACACCTAAAACAAAGAAACGTTATTGTCTGGAGTAGGGCTTCATGTAAAGTATTTTTATAAGATCATCCAAACATGTTAAAATTTTGAATAAATACTAAATATTTATAATATCAAGTTAGTGATTAGAAATTAAAAATATAAATTCATCCAAATACCTTAATAATATATAAGCAGACAGATTTAATTAGTAAAGATAATTTAGATACAGAAAATATTTGATTTCTTACTCTTCCTTAGATTTCTTATGAATGGCCTGCTCAAACACACAAAATGCTGATGCCACACGACGAGCACCCAAGCTGAAACATCAAAAGATTAACATAATTAGGAAAAATTAAGTGCACTATGCAGTTAATCGTGAGAATATAGGGAAAGAAGAGGCATTGCAGAAACTCTATGAATAAATATGATCACCACTAGGCTAGCAACCCTAGCTAAGCAAATTATAGTGAATTGTCCAACAAATGATAGTAAGATTAAGGCAACTAAATTCTGAATTAAACTTTACATAAATCGATTGATTTATCCAATCAAATAAATAAAAAATGTATATAATAGTAATTTTCATTCAATTATTAGGCACTAAACACACATTAAGGTCAGCTTGATTCTGGGCTCAAGGAACAAAGTCAGTCAAACACATTATAGCGAAGCAAGGAACCTAATTTATTAATATAAAAACAAATTTTACATTAATTCAAGCATAAGTAGTTACCAGACTCCCCTAAAAAAAGTAGTTATACCAGACTGGAAATGGGTATGTATATACTCGAATATAGGGTTAGTGAATTTCCGAAGGACCATAGATTAAAATTTGAGGTCTATTTATTGCATTCTGTTACTTTTCTATATCAAGAGTGATTCAATCTTTGCAAATTGTAGATATCTACCGAGCTATATATATATATATATATATATATATATATATTATTTAAATGTAATTATCATATTAAATAAATATATTATTATGTTATGGCAAATCTGCAAATATATATTATCATAAAATAATTATTAGTCAAAGATAGTATTATTATATTATTTATCACAACATAATTATTATTTTTTACCTATAGCATTTGTTAACCGCAATTCATTAATCAAACATTGAATAGAGTATGTTTTTATTATATCCATATATATATATATATATATTATTTCTCTTATCCTACTCATCCTTCTCTTATTCGATTATTCAAATCAGCCCTAAGTTTAAAAGTGAACTGTAATAGTTTTGAAATAAGTACGGAAGCCGTTTCATTACCTTAATGCACTTCCTTTAACTTTATAAACGTTCACCTTGATGAGATTGTAGTCCAAAACACCCTTATTCCTGCCATAAAATATAAAAGAAATTTGCAAAGTTAAGCATATGTCCATTTGTATGAAGAAATAAAACGTATATGAATTAGGAGTTGGAAGTACAGCGCTTCAGTCAAATCATTGAGGGTATTCGGTGTATCCGTGCAAAATTGTGCAATGGTATCGGCAAGATGGCAAGAATCACCAGTCTCCTTCAACGAATTAACAAACGCGAATTGGTTATTGATTAAACCCTATTACATCAACAGAAGAAAGAGAGAGAGATTAAACACAACATCAAACTAGATAAATCTGAAAAAGAAAAACCTGCGTTAAAGTTTATTTAAACTAAATCAAACAGATTATGTTGATATAAAAGAACGCATATAAAAGATTTTAGAGAAGAACCTCCGCCATCATGGACTGGACAGTGTCCAAGAGTTCCTTGTTCAAAGCTTCTTTATCTTCCATTGATGAGAGAAAACTAAAATCTTGAGAGAATTTGCAGAGAGTATTGTAGAGACGGTAGAGTTAAATGCACCCTAAAAACAAACAGAGATGTTAAGATATAAAGAAAAATGGAAGGTTGTTAATAGGCTTTTAAAAGACGACTAAATGAGACCCTCCTCTCCCTCTATTGTTTTTATGAGACTAAGCTTGAATGGAAACCATTAAGGCATACTATTTCTCACATTCCTGAGAATTGACCATTCTCTATGATTGCTAAGTGGTTTTATTGTATTAATACCTGGGCTTTTAAACATTACTTGATTTGAATTTTATATGGAGGGTGCTAATTAATTAGAGTTAATATTCAAATGACCTTTGTAGTCATTCAAAATTTTACCACCTCATCCTATATGGTAGTGTATAAATTAAATGTTTATCACATAAAGAGAATTTCCTTTTTCTCACTTTTCCCCCCTTTACAATTTTTTTTTTTTCTTGTGTACAAGAGAAGGGAAAAAAGAAAAAGAAAAAAAGAACACAGTCTAACAAACATAGTAGAGGTTGAGTCAGCCAACAAGGTCAACTTAAGAAACTCCGGAGGATGGTGAAGAAATCTCAAGGGAACATTAGGGAGTGCACTGTATTTCACCAGAAAATCTGCATATTAGTTTGCCTCATGGTAACTATGCTATAAGTGGACTCTCCATTCCTTTTTCAGAAAAATCGAAGAAAATCTACAAGTAACAATTACACTAAAAAACTGAGCCACAAATCTACAAGTTACAATTACACAAAAAGGGAAAAAAATAAGACCTTTAACTAATGTTTTGATCAGTAATGCAAAATACATAAATTTAATACACAAACTGCCCAGAAAATGCACCAGCGAAATTCTAAGTTACAATCTAATAACACAGATACTACCTATGAGTTGGGTGTGTGCAACTATAGCTTGTGTAAAATTAGTATTTATCAAGTCAAAAACCCCAAAATCATGCTTCTGTTGAAGAGAAGATACTTCAAGGATACAAGTGACTTATACACCTGAAGGAAAATTCTCAATACTCATTATGTATTAGCATACATGCACTCCCCTCATCCACAAACATGCACCTAGCATAATTAAATAGGTTATTTTTTTAAAAGCATTTTCATTTAATTTTTTTTAGTCATTACACAAACCGAGCTAAATTTTCTAGTCGAGGATATAAGAGAATATTAATTTGACCTTAAAACCTCAATTTTTTTGGAATAATTTAAATGTTTGGGAATTAACATAAATAGGCATATATAGAATTTAAAATATTTTAAATTAATTAATTAAGCTAGGAATTTAAGAATGATTTACTAATTAATTCATAAAATTATAAGTAGGTTAGTTTTCGGCCAAATTATTTTGGTTGTTTAATTAGTCATTCATCATTTTGCTTATATGGTATTTAATTAGCTAACCTAGGACTATTAAATTTGGGGTCACCAAACAAAAAAAAAAGGACTATTAGTTTTGGGATATTAATTTCGGTATAAACTTTAGGTCATTTGGATAATCAATCTTTTAGGCACAAATTAGGCTTCATTCTTAGCATCATAATTGAATCTTTCATTTTGGTATTATTTTTGTAAATCTTTTGCATGTGCATCGCCTAACCCTCTTAGGAGGGGAAGTTCATATTTCAAGTTGGACATCTTAAGGGCTAGTAGAGGTTCGATAAGANCATTTTGGTATTATTTTTGTAAATCTTTTGCATGTGCATCGCCTAACCCTCTTAGGAGGGGAGGTTCATATTTCAAGTTGGACATCTTAAGGGCTAGTAGAGGTTCGATAAGATGCTACCATTGAGGTTTTTAATTGAAGAAAGAAGATAATAATTTTCTCGAAATTTCCAAATTATTAATTTTTTTTTTTGCTAATGATTATTTCTAAATTATTTTCACCAAGTGTAAATTAAAAGGGTTTGAGTCGACAGTGGAAATAGTGGTCGAGGTTCACTAGCAGCAATCTAACTCAGATTGCCGATAAAGTTACCGGTGAGAACTAACGGCGGCAAGAAGAGAAAATAAAAAACTCCAATGAGAGGAGAAAATAGAGAACTGTTATCAGGGTATTAAGGGTAGGGTTGAAAAAAATAAATTTTTTTTTTCTGCTTTTCAAAAGAAATTTTTTTTAGATAAACTAGTGTTAAATTTTGAAGTGATAGAAAATAATTTTCTATCAAATTTTCTTTTCCAACAGAACAAGAACTTTTTTTTATGATAAAAAATTTCTTTTAGTGAAACAAACAGACCCTAATAAGAAAACCCAAACTTTGATACCCATGAAAACATTGATGGATCTAGACTCTTGAGACCAGCCCATAAGATGTGGATTTGATTTCAAACTACGTAGCTCTGATCCAAAAAAGGATAAATAGGTATCTAAGGCCTAGCTTAGACTAAGTCGAAACCCAGTAAGCCATTTTTTATGTGTTCGTTTATGTAGTCATAAAGCTATGTTTTGTAATTGATTGAATTTTCTTCGCTTGAAGAAAACTCAATCAATTGCGAAACATAGCTTTATAGTTACGCAAATCGATTGAATTTTTTATCAAGTCAAAAAGGTCAATCAATTACAAAACATAGCTTTATAGCTACACACATCAATTGAATTTGAATGTATATATCTTTTTTTTGGTTGGCTACGGGTGCACAGCACTCAAACCAGAAAAAAACCAGAAACAGAAACTATACCCCAGGAGCAACAAACCTCTCCTGGCCTACCCCCATAAAGTCTAATTATCTAATTATCTATCCCTGACCCTATGTCTCTCCCTTTGTATGGTTCAAATTGAATATATATTTCTAATTATCTATATCTGTTTCCCACATTTGCAATAATAAAAGAAAAGACCCCTCTCCCACACAGAATTCTAATATAATTCACATGGTAGGATTTTTTTTTTTTTTTTTTTGCTGAATTGTCAGAAACAAAATGCATTTTGCTATGCTTTCCTCCAGTGCACAATTTTGTAGTTCAACCAGAAAGGAAACAAGGGAAAACAACAAAAAAGATTAAGAGTACATAGAGGATGAATGTGTTAGATGAATGGACATGGGCTCAACAAATAAGAAATTTGGATTGGACAAGGCTTGCCCCAATATTTGCTATTACTTGCAATCACAATAAGGCACAGAGAACAGTCTGTAGCGCTCTTTCAAAAGGCCATTGTAATTATTTGTCACACAAATAATTTCCATTCTTATTTTTCTCTTACTTTGTTAAATAAAGCATGACTGTCATACTTGCTACCTGAAGTGTACTACATAACTAATATTAATGCCATATGCCATAATATGCATGAGANGTCACACAAATAATTTCCCTTCTTATTTTTCTCTTACTTTGTTAAATAAAGCATGACTGTCATACTTGCTACCTGAAGTGTACTACATAACTAATATTAATGCCATATGCCATAATATGCATGAGAAATGTTGGGCTATAAATGGTAAATGGATGAATCTTACAAAGTCATGAAAGAAAAATGCTTGTGTTTTACCTACTCGAAGCTATTCCCAAAATAAATTAAACTGTCAGAAACATAATCCAAACAACATCAAACAGGTGAAAAATATTGACATTCAAATCGATCTTGATTTAGTCTAGTATATTGGGATGTTGGAGCAAATCAAGAAATTGTAATCTTTTACAAAGCCAATAAATAAACCATGTCAAACTAAAGATTCCAAAGGTATGTTGTGTTTGCATCTATCTTCTATACAATAAAATTGTGTATATGGCATAATTATTTTTCCTAAATTACCTTAGAAATCAAATTTGCCCATTAATCAATAAAAAAAATAAAGAAACCCTAAATACTACCTTATTATGCCTCCATGAATCTCTTCCCTCATGTTAGCAGCTAAATCAAAGCTCATTACTTTTCTTCAACTATGCAGTCATTTTTATCAAGGCTTCATCACAACATAAACAAATCCAAACAGAATCATCTGCTGCTGATAAATTCCCTTTTAATTGTCAATGACAGTTTAATTTGCTGCTCATTCAAGAAACGGTTGGCTATGGTTATGCAGAGTAATATAGAGCCGGTTGGCCATTAACATGGGATACATGAGTGGGGATTGCCATTAGGACATTTTTTTTTTCCTTCACTTCATACGAGATGTATATATCAGCTCAATATCTTATAAATCTATTATACATATTTATTAATTTAGGTAAAAAAAAAAAAACATGTGTGTCATCATGTTTCTCATTGTTTAATTTGTTTGCTTAAATAACACACTTTAAAAGTAAAAATAAATAAATAAATCTTTCAAGGTAGAATTTGTAGTGAAAGTTTCAACAATCTCTTTTTTAATATGCACAACCATTTTATTTCCAAGAAAATCATTGTCAATGGCCAAAGTAAAAATTCAATTGGGGCCAAAATCTGATTAGGTAAAAATTCTATAGAAAAGTAGAAATGATTCTTTTCTGGCCATCGAGTGGCTCCGCCACTACACCCACCTACCTGAACGACAATAACCTCACCAAGGTTGGAGGATTAAGAATCAAATAGCTAAGCAGTTTCTAGATCTTGGTTCTTGTTATCTTTACCAACGAACTACTTCCTTTTTTTTTTTTTTTAATTACCCAACAAACTATTTTCTTTGGACGTTGTAATAACGGCATTCAGTTCAGGGCTATGTTTAGATTTAGAATCAGAAGAATCAGCAATATCTTCAATTTCTTTACTCAGCTTTTCTTTAGTGTTGCACTCTCGTACAGCAATAGGTGCCTTCTGCACAGGTTACTTCACACCCCTATAATCCTCTCTTTGTTACTAACAGACAAAGAAGAGATTTTCTTTTTTTGGTGAATTATATCAGTACCATCTTTTCAAACCAATAATAATACTTCCAGTTCTATTCATCGCAACCCTAGTTAGCAGGTGCGTCCTGAACATTTCTCTTCCCTGCTGATCCCCTTTTAAACAGAGATCTCAACCATTTTTACCATTTACACATTTTACCTCGGCTTCCAAACCTTGTTTGCAACAATTTTCATCATGTCCTATTCTTCCAAAATAAGAAAAAACATCGGTAACCTCTCTTACCAGAGATAAACCCTGAAGGAGATCCCATTGGCCTCTTCAATTTGATATATCTTTCTTAGAAGAGGTTTCTCAGCTTCCATCAATACTTTTGCTTTCGAGATGTGAGAATCAGAACCACCAAACCTCAAACACTGAGTCAATAAGTTCTCCCAGTCTGTCCTCCCATTTTTCTCCCTATTTATGTTGGTGAAACTTTAAACCCTCAGGGTTTCCCAAGATCATTCCAAAGATATTTTCCACTGCTAGCTTGATGTTTGTTCTCCCCCATATGAGTTTCCCCATTAAGTTGCACCAACATTCTTCCAAGTTGCAACTAATCTCCTCTTCCTAAAACTCCAAGACCACCTTCTCCTCCTGTAAACCACCCACTATCAAAGTCCACCATAATCAGACTTTTCCTTAGGTTAACGGTAAAGGAAGAAGACTAAAGAACCTTAAAGGATGAGAATGCCTAGAAACAGCGATGTTGAGCTCCACTGCAAGGAAAAACCCTAGTCGTGGAGAGTAAATGTCATACTCCATTTGATATAGATATTTTTTAATTCTTCCCATCCTCCCTTTGCTTGCCGTTCTATATAAACTCTCCAAGTCAAAGTGTTAAACCATATGAATAATGTATCACTCCGTGTAGCGCACCTGGAAATGATGGATACTTTGATGCTTTTCAAGGCTTTAGGAAATCATTGCTTATGATCTTTATGGTGTTGTGTTGTCTTTCTGTAGAAGTAGCAGAATTCTTTCAAACATCAAGCACACTGCAATTATTCTTGTCTCCAAATGTTAGTTGAAGCTGAACACGGCCGTGTCATGCTGACAAAGATCAAGTTAGTTATTGCAGAAGAACACGACCGTGTCTTGAATGGTCAGGGCCATATTATCAAGTCAAGTTAGTTGCAGCTGAGTCATACTGATAAGTTAGTGTATAGTCAGTTATCAAGTTAGTTAGAATTTGATTATGATTAGCTGGATTACAATCTTGTAGAGGAAGACTCAATTTAGGCTATATATATTGATGGACTACGGTTCATAATGTAACTGAATTCATTCATTCAATAAGATCATTTTTCTACAATCTTGTTTTTATGAGAAATAAGCTTGAATGGAAACCCATCAAAGCATACTATTTCTCACATTCCTGAGAATTGACTTTTATCTATGTGTGCTAATTGGCTTTATAGTATTAATACCTCACACTTAAAACCTTACTTGATTTGGAGTTTTTAATGAGGCTAATTAATTTAAGTTAATACTGAAATAAACATTGTAGAAATCCAAAATTGTACCACCTCATCCTATATGGTAATGTGTAAAAAAAATAAGTTAAGCAGTTAAAGAGAATTTCCCATTTCTCACTTTTCCCACTTTAATTTTACGTTTAAGAGGTGAAGGATTTGATCCAAGTTACAATCACACAAAATCTGAGCCACAAATCTACAAGTTACAATTACACTAAAAGGGAAGAAAATAAGACCTTTCACTAATCTTTTGATCAGTAATGCTAAATACATAGATTTAAATACGCAAACTGTCATAAAAATGCACCAGTGAAACCTTGCCTATTGCTTTTGAGGATAACTTGAATGGAAACCCAATAATTCATTTTTTTTCTCACACTCCCGAGAATAGACCTTCCTCTTTGTTTGCTAAGTAGCTTCATGCAAATACCTAGCACTTAAAAGTTAAAACCTTATTTTATTTGGGTTTTGGGTGGAGGCTAATTAATTATAGTAATACTGAAATAATTTTAATAGTCATCAAAATTTTGGGAGAAGGCTAATTAGTTACTGGTCATGCATTCCCTTACTCAAACTCAGCAATCTTTCTACTCTTGGTTTGATTCTTGATGAAGTTCATGAGCTGTGTAAGACCCTGCGTAGTTGGCATTCCAACTGGGTGCCGAGGAGAGCAAACCAAGTAGCAGATAGGTCATAGGTTATCTCTATTTGGCAAAACTGCTGTCTCATTGCTGAGCTGGATTGGTGGGCCACCAGGCTTTATCGTGGATGTAATCTCTAATAAATTTACCACTTCTCATAAAAAAGAAAAAATAACACCTCATCCTAAATGTTTATTGGACAAAATGATTAAAAAAATATATTTTTGCAAAGCATTTATATAAATGGGATAATTTAAAATTTTTTTATCGATTTATGATAGTTTTGATTAAATTATTAATAGAAGAGATCACGTTATCTTGTAATAGCGTGACTCGTCATCTCTTGAATAAAATAATAAATAGTATACAATTTATGTAAAAAGTTTGTACAATATTCTATTTTAATAAATAGTTTTTTGAAAATTATATTTTCTTAGTCAATTTGCCTGTTTATTGCCTTTGGAAGGAGGCTCTAATAAAAAAAAAAAGTTAATATTGAAATAACCTATCTAGTCGACCATTTTTTACCTCTCATAATTCATGGTTATATATAAATAAAAGTTTCCCTCGAAAAAAAAAAGTTTCTTCACATAAAAGATAATTTCCTTTTCTTTTTACCTGTTAGAGGCTCAAGAATGGGCCTGGGTAGGGTTTGATCCTAGAACCTGGACTTGTAATTAAACCGCCATGGTGGCCTCGTAATAAATTAAGGTGCTTGCCCAACGTGCTGAAGGCTTGGGTTCTAATAAATTAAGAACAACTCTCCCTAAAATTTAAGCTGTTATGTGATGGTTGATAAATAATTTCATATGTTTAACAAATAGGTGGTACTAAACTCAGGTACCATGTAAATTATAGGAGAGGGTTATTAATTTCCCCTGTTAGGCGAAGTATGCTCCTTCTGGCAGGACTATAGCTAGGATGCTACCTTTGTATAGTGTTTACCCATTTTATTTACCGTTAAAAAAGAAGAAAAAAAGAACCCAGACTTATAACGGTTCATATCACTAAAAAGGCCAAGACATGATCCTATGGGTTACAATTATACTAAAACCAATCAAAATAAGACCTTGCACTAAGATCTTTTGAGTAATGCTAAATACATAAATTTCCACAAATTCCACAGCATGCAGAATCTGAGATTAGATGGTTTCCAGTTAAACGTTGCTGTCAAACACAAATTCTTCCACATATATAATTAGTGGATAGTTTGTATCTTTAGCCTTAGTCTTAATTTTCTTTGTAAGCCCTTGCACTAACATTTTCATGTAAAGCACAAACTATCCACAAATTAAATTACACCACTAACGTTTTTCCTTAATTAGCTCTGTGCCATATGACGCAGTTAATCAAGCCAAGAAGTGGTTAATAATTCTCTCCCCATAAATATTTGTTCTAAGATATCCAGTTTGGTCGAATTCTCAAAAAATATATAGTGTTTGACAAATTCTGTGTCAAGAATCAACTATACCCCAAAACCAGGATTACTAGTTTCTTGATACTTCGAACTAGCTGTTTTTGAAAACCATCTCTTCTACAAAAGATTTGGGAAATTGGCATTCAATACATCTTTAGGGAGGCCAATTGATGTGCATATCTGTTAGCTGGAGAGGCTTTGCGAGTTGATTTGATTAAATTAACAACGTGCCCATTGGCTTTGTATTATTGTTTCATGCATGTTATAGGGCGGGTTTACTCTTAAAAGCTGCAAGAAATGCAAAATTCTATAGTTCTATGATTCCATTTTAAAGGAAAATTACGCTACTAATATCATAGTGGGTTCACCTATGAGAAGAAAGAAAAAGTTTATGATAAAAGGAACTCAAAAAAGCAAATGATTTCATTTCATTTTCTGTTTATTTAATGAGGAAAACAATATACATTATAGTGAAGTGATTTGCAATTGAAGAGCTTCTGCACTAAAATGAATGCGCATAATGCATCATCATTTCTTGGTGACTCTTTTACCACTTGAGCCAACATCCATTGGTGCTTTCAGCATAACTGTTATAAAGTTGTGACAAATTCTAATCCTTAAACATTAAATTAGTTTTACACGGTTTGCATAGTCTACTTTATTGACAAAGGAAAATATTTTGGAAAAAAAAAGAAGAAGAAGAAGAAGAAGAAAATAGAAAGGGAGACACGGAAAGACTGATTTAGTTTTCAGCAAACCAGATATTAATAAGCCACAAAGCAGAGAATGCATGAGGTTGGCTCTCGGTTTCATTCTCTAAGTAGATGAGAATGAGAGTATTCCCCTCTCCATCTGTATGGTTAAAAAAAAATTACAAGAAAAATATAAATGAAGGAATATGTCATAGCAAAAAACGAAAAGTAAGAATTTTTTTTTTTGAAAATGTCCACAACTTTAGGACTTGAAAAACTACAAATATAATTACTTGACTAACTACTGAGGTAAAATCCAATCATTAAGAAATATGTTCAGGAAAGATAAAATTTTTACAGTATAAATTCATCTGTATTTGCATCCAATATATATACAAGGAGTAGACACTAAGCTCCAAGGATAGAACAAATATAATATTAGAAGGGATAAACTGAGCTGAAACTAGTAGGCTACCATGTCGTTTAAACATGAGACTTGACAAAATGACCAATTTTAAAAGCTAAGTACATAACCAGTTGAGTTATTGCTCATTTGTCTATGAGGGAAATTTGAAATCCTAATCATATTATCATTCATTAGTTTTTGACAAAATAAAAGAACAATGTTATAATTATTGCCTTGTTGGGACTAAAATGTTTTGCAGTTGATAGACTTTATTGTAGAAGAATGTAAACAAGTCAAGAAAAATCATATAAATTTACATAATTTAAATTCTTCTATGTTAGAAACTAAAGCAAGAAACTCTATGCAAGCTATTTCTCTGAAACCTTTGTATCAAACAAATACAGAATTAAATTATTACCTGAAGAACAATATGCAGTTTTTTTTGCAACGCGATGTATTCATTCTTGGCTTCTTTCAGTGCCGTTAGACACCTTAAAAGAAAATATTTCTTCAGGAAGTGCTTGATGGAAATTTACTTCTAGAATCTAATATAAACATGTGAAAAACTTTTCAAGAATATCTAGCTATAATATCCAATAAGAGTTTATAAATTAAAAAAATATAAGCCAATCCAAATAGAAACTTAGTAATAGAGTCTCAGATTTAATAAAGGTAATCTAGATACAGAATGTAATTGGTTTCTTACTCTTCCTTTGATTTCTTGTCAATGGCAGGTTCGAATTTTGTAAATGCTAATGCCATACGTCGAGCACCGAAGCTGAAATAACAAAAAGTTTTACATAATTTAGAGAAGTTAAAGGACAAGAACATCTAAATACAAAACGTTACTTCTCAAACATCTAAACCATAGAAGAAAAGAATGCAGCTCCTGGTTCAAATCAATATTTTGGTTTTGATATTTTTCCTACTTTATCCAAGTTTCTACTGTTCTAATTTTATTTAATTCATAAAAAAATTTCTATTCCTTCACTCGAATTATTTTTCTAATTTATTTTTAATAATTTTCTTTCTCTTATAATTTGTTTTTCTCTTTTTGGCGATGTTTTAGAAGCTTTAACCTGGATTTTCTAATTACTCTATTATTATTCAATTGTTTCCTAATTAAAAATTCAATTTATTTATTCTTTTATTTTCTTCAGGTTTACGAGTTTCTTAATTGAATGTCACATTTTGATTGTTTCTACTCTTCTTTCTTTTTCCTCTCATTTCCTTATTTTTCTATCAGCAACTAGAGGGGATAATATGACCAACTAAAGTGTATTCGATGCGTAATCTTAGTTGCACATACCTGGACCAAATATATCGAAATAATTAAACCTAATGTACATTGTACATAAGGATAAATTGAAAAACTTGTTTGCACTTTTTTCTATAAAAAGTTAAAAATGTGTCTTGTGTATGGGATGAACAAAATTTAAACAAGAAAATGTGTTAAGCATCTTGTCAAGATTCAAGGTCATTGTTAGATAAAATAAAATATTAAAAATTTCTTATCCAATAGTAAGTATAATCTCACATTATTCTGGCAATAAAACTCGTGCAACTTTTCATGGCGGATTATCATTTCATAGGGATATACCAATTTGGTGTCTGTGTTCGATGTTCATATCAAACCTATTGGTGACTTATTTAGGCGGTCCCTATTTCTTGTAAGAGAGAATAACATACTAACGGAGTATAGTAGTTTGGATTAAATCCCTCATATTCTCTCCTTCCCCTCCCCTTCTAAACTCCCAAACATACTCTCAATTAATGATTTTTTACTTAATAAGTTAAAACAGTACAATTAGTTTTTTAAGATTGACATCTTTGCCTTATATACCATTCTCTACAAATTTATGTTCAAGAAGAAAGAATAGAAAGATGGCTGCCAATTTTTCCTGTTTTTCTCCCTCTCTTGCAGGTTAAGAATGTATCAAACACCATATACATTCTAAGTTCAAAAATAAAAGCAATCATATAACTGAAATCAGTAAGCAAGTCATTTCATTACCTTAATGTACATCCTTTAACTTTAAAAATCTTCTCCCTGATGAGATTATAATCCAAAACGCCACGTCTTTTATTCCTGCCATGAAAAAGAAGAGAAATTTGAAAGCTAAGCAGACCCATAGTACTGTGTGTGTGAAGAAATCGAAATATATATGAATTAGAGTTCAAAAGTACAGGGTTCGAGCCAAATGATCTAGGGCATCTCGAGCGGTAGAGCAAAATTCTGGAATCATATCAGCAAAGAAAGATGGACCTAGAGTCTCCTTCATCGAATAAACCAATCCAAAATGTTTATCAACTAAACCCTATTTCACCAAAAGAGAAAAAAAAGAGAGAAATTAACACATTGAACAATGAAACTATGATAAATTTGAAAAAAAAAATAGTAAAATTGTAAAATCTGCCTGCATTAAATTTAATTTCATAAATTATATCTTGATGCAAGTATATACATGTAAGAGATTTCAGAAAAGAACCTCCTGCATCATGCAGTGGATGTAATCCAATAGCTTCTTGTTCAAATCCTCCTTATCAGCCATTGATGATAGAGAACTTGACCCGTTTCTGAATTTGCAGAGAGCAGTATTTTAGAGATGTAGGGCTAAAGAAAGATGATAAGAAAAAAAGAAAGGGTATTAAATATTAATAGCTAGGCTCTTTAAAAGACAGCCAAAATAAAATCTCACCTATTGTTTTTTTGTATGAGATAAGCCTGAATGGTAACCCAATAACGCATACTATTTAATTCTCACACTCCTGAGTCCTGACTCCTGAGAGTTGACCTTTATCTATATTTGCTAAGTGGCTTTATGCCATTAATAATTTGGATTTTGAGAGGAGGCTAATTAATTAAAGGTAAAATTGAAATAACCATTTTGTAGTCATTAGTCAACAAAACTTTATCATCTCATCTTAAACGGTGATGCATACATAAAAAGTTTACCACAAAAAGATAATTTCTTTCTTTCTTTCTTTCTTTCTTGGTTTTGCTTGCCCACCTCAGAAAATGGGGTAGCACTATATTGACCTCTAAAATGTGAGTTTTGAATGGAAGTAATCTTCATTATTGGGTTCAATACGAAGCTAATGTAAAATTAAGCAGCTTTGCGTAAATCAAACATTCAAATAGTTGATATAATTTAAGTATTCAAAAAAGTTGACTTTTTGTTTGATTTTTGACTATTCATATTTGACTTTTTTGTGTTTTTACTTTTTAATTAATATGGCCCAAATTATACACTTAAGTAACAATCAACAATTTTAACTCACATTAAACTACTCATTTCATGTCAGCTTCACATTGAATTCAAAGTATATATTACTTTTGTCAAAAACTCAAATTTTAAAAGTTAATTGTTTTACCCCTAATTATGTTTAAATTCTTATTCTAAATTAGGGATAATAAATTATATATGTTTGCACATGAGATATAACAACAACAAAGATAGCTACATGCCATATGGGATGTAGATCAGATGGTCACAAGATTCTCTTTGTTAGAAGACGGTTATGTGTTTGTGGCCTTACTTTGATAAAAAGGGAAGTTCTTAAAGCGATAATCCACACAAAACTATAACTATAAGTGCTTCGATAGTGAGACCGTTGAGCAAAGATGCCTCACCCCAGTTGTACTAGGTTATCAAAAAAGAAAAAAGAAGAGACAACCACATGATTAATGCAAGTATTATTTCTATAAAAATTTACTAAACCTTGAAGTTAATCAAGGAATCCAATTATTTTTAAAATTTTCACCTTTTCTATAAATTAAAATAAATGTGACTGTATCTAGTTTTTAATTGTATTTATTGATAAATTTATATCACACAAGTATACGTTTTAAGTTTTAATTTAAAATTTAAAACACTTATCAAAAAAATTAAAAATTAAAATAAAAAGAAATAGCTTAAGTTATTTTATTGTCCTTCCAGGGAAAATTTAAGTTACCATTACATAATTTCTATCTTCTACATAAAATTTTGTTTTAAAAATATTGAACCTGAGTTCTATNCATTACAGAATTTCTATCTTCTACATAAAATTTTGTTTTAAAAATATTGAACCTGAGTTCTATATTCTTGTTTCTTTAACTTGCAGACTCTTAGCTCATTGGCTCTAGTATTTGCTCTTCAGTCTTCACCATTATAAGCCTACCCCGCTTTATATAATGGATGAAATTGATGCTGCCCTCGGTACTTGCTGTTAGCTCTGGAGCTAAATTGATTTATTGTGTGTTCTTATTACGAACACTGAACTCCATTGGTTATATGGTGTCATGGTGTGCCGGACTTCAGGAATGTATCTATCGTTGGGCATTACGTGAAGGACAGGACCAAGGATGCTCAATTCATAATCATAAGGTACATTTGGCGCCCGCTTCCCCGAGATGATTGTAAGCACAGCAAATAATCATTTTCACTACTACTGACCATGCTACGTTTGTGCCTCCTGCAGCCTCAGAACAATATGTTTGAATTTGCGGATCGACTTGTTGGTATTTATAAAACTGATAATTGCACTAAGAGCATCCCCATCAAACCTGCAAGTTTTGTGGTATGTCAAAAAGTTGCTTGAGGCATTTGTGTTATCTTGATGTTGGATTGGAGAATGCTTCATTATTAAAGTTATTTGCGTTGTATTATTTTGGTCTTGCATATGATTGTTAATTTATTAGTGTTCTCGTTGTTGTATATTTTATCACTGTTGTCATTGTCTTTTTTTATTGTAGTATCAACATATAATGATATATATATATATATATATATATATATATATATGTGTGTGTGTGTGTGTGTGTGTGTGTGTGTGTGTGTGTGTGACAAAATATAATATTTAGTACTTAAATGAACAATTAAAAATCCTAAAAACATAGCTGTTTTAACAAACAAAAAAAAACAGCTATTTTAGTATAATAATCATTTAAGTATTTATTATATTCAACGATATAATCTTTGTGACAATATAGGAACATATAACCGTGAAGCGCTATAGAATCACAAACTGGTTAAATCATAAAATTGAATCTGATTTTCACTGTTCGAGCGATTCAGATCCGGTTGGTGATTCTTAAGGTTAAACCGGAGCTGGAGGGCTAGTTCATAGTTGGACTGGTCCAACTTGCCGGTCTGGTCTGGTTTTCATAACCATTGTTGACCTGTCCTTTCTAAAGATTTTATAGAGGCAAATCTGTACCAAATGTATTTTAAATTTTATCTTTATAATGAAAGTAAGAGTTACATGGCTAATCTTAGAGGTTCATACATGATACTGAACTTGATCCTCCAAGATAAGTGGCATTCTGAGCTTTTATTTCCTCAAACTCACACTGAGCTGAGATGGTCTTTGTTTCTAACTTGCTCATTTTCACTATTCATCTGCCGTAGTTTGAATGGAAGGGAATAAGATGGTGAAATTGTGGAGGCTGGCTTATCTGTCTCCCGAATCACACCGTAAGACCATGCCCCTAGAAGTACCCCAGTAACAGATCCAACCAGATACACCCAAATTCCCTTGTAGGATCCACTAGCAATTGAAGGACCCAATCTCCTTGCTGGGTTCATTGATCCACTAGCTATTATATACTTATCATAGCTCATTTGTTATTAACAAGGAAAAAAAAAGTTAAAGTGAGGCGACTTGAGATCAAACAACTCGTAGAATTGTGCTAAAATTGTGAGTATAAGTGATGTTTAGGTAGGAATAGGATTAGTGTTGTTCCTCTTCTTACCCGGCAAGGATTCCTGCTATGCATACTGAAGAACCTACTGCAACTCCTGCTAGCTCTCTAATCTGCTAATTGAGGACAATTATGTTATGGGTATATGTAAAGCTTTGCGTCATATCATCATAGTGAAGGTTGCCACTATTTCAATGAATAGAGCTTGAATGTTTGTTCCAGAAGGTGAGGTTGAACCAAGCTGTCTTATTGGGTCCAACAGAATTCGTAGCGTCATATGAAGCTGAAATGGCTCCTGTCAGTTGCTTTATAAAATGGGACCTGCAAGTGCAACAACATTGTTGGTGTTTCAGCAGTTCTAAACAAAGTCTCAAAACTAGCAGCTTCACTCGTAGGAAGGTTTATTGTGACTGTGATGATTTATTCCATTGGACACATATCTAGCGCACACATAAAAATGTGTTGGATTCATATGTGCCCAATAGATCATCACAATCAACCATCTGCAAATGAAGCTGCCAGTTTTGAGTACTTCCAGCTACTTTAATGAAGTATGTGAAGACTAATCATATTGGTGTTGAGTACGAGGCATCCATGATGCGGGCCCAGAAGATGGTGTTCGAAATTGAGGAGTTGAAAAGAGCTTTGGATGAGGCTGAACCCAATTGTTTGCATCTTCAAGAGGCGCTTCACCGAACTATCGGGGATAAAATTACTAGAGTTGTGGTTGCCCAACAAAGAGGCGGCTTTGCCCCAAAAGTACAAGACACTGAATTTTCTTTTCAAATCCAAGTTCTAGGCAACATGAAGGTTTCCCAAAAGACACTGTACACTATCCAAAAGTGCATTCATATTGAAAGGAAAAACCAAAAAAAAAAAAAAAAAAAAATAAAATACAAAAGGCCTATATCTAAGAATGTAAATTAATGGTCACAAGTTCAACTTATTCTTATGCAAAAAATTAATTTACTTATGAGAATATGTAGGACCAAGAATTAAACTATTCACCACTTAATCAAAGAAATTTTGATATATCATATCATGCAATTAACTTTTTTAAAAATTTAAGTTGTTAAATAAAAAGCCTAAACATAGTTTTGTAACTAATATTAGAAAACAATAGCATAGAAGAACTATTAGCAGTCCACACACATATATACGGACGATTTCTCAAATTAAATAAGAGTCATTAATAATGTTTGTAATTTTTATTTGATTAATTCATGGGACTTTGATACAGTATAATTAGAGCACTTATCTAAGTAACCTCATTTTTGCTAGTTCTATACATAGTCTAATTTTGTGTATAAACTTGAAAATAAAATTCCGTGCTGTTTAGACTTTTCCTTCTAGAAAAATGCTTGTAACAATCACTTTAGACTTTCTCCTTTTGAAAGTGCCATTTGTACCAAAAAAAAGAAGGTACACATAGTACTTTTATAAGGAGAAGATCTAAATTGATGATCGCTAACCCTTTTCTTCTTTCTAAAAGCATCTAAGCTCTTGGAGTAAATGCTTCATGATCATTTGTTTGTACAAATATTGGTCCATTTATTTCTCTACTGCACATAGCATTTCCCCATATGACATTCACCTAAATTTGAATTGGCCAAAAACAAAATATTCACAGGAACTCCAACTTTGGCATTTGAATCCTGGTGGAGAAATCCATTTTTGAACAAAGAGTTGGAATAATGGTCAGGAGCTCATAATAGAGTATTCCACAAACTGATATTAGCCTTATTAAAGCACTTGCAGGAAAGATTCATATTCTTCAATTTATCAACATCACATATACAGTCCAAGGATTTCTAATTTCTATTTTGAGGGTTGAACATGAAAAGTAGCTCCTTTGCAAACTAATATAAATAGGCAAGAAATAGTGTTTTGAAATCAACCATCACTCAAACATTTATCCATAACACAAAAATGACACGTTCAGCTTGTTGCTTGGTATTGATCGTTCTCTGCTTATCCCTCGTCCTCCACCCGGCTTTCGCAGCCAAGATACTAATGTCATCATCTTCCGAAACACCATGTCGTCATCGTCATCATCATCATGATAAGGCCCCAGAAAAGGAAGGAACTAAGAAAACTGTCCTCAAAACACAAGAAAACCCTTTGTTGAAGCAATTATGCCACGAGACCAAGTATATCGAGTTGTGCGTTAAAATCATCGAAGGCAACAAGGAAACTTGGTCATCATTGAAAAAGATTAAAAAGCCAAAAACCTCCATCGATTTGGCCATTGCAATTGCATTGAAGTCTAGTGATTACATGGATAGCCAATTGAAAAGCAACCGCACCGAGGAGTCTGTTGCTTCTGCCTTTCAAGTTTGTCTAAGATATTATAGAGACATGATTGTTGATCTCGAGAGAGCATCAGCAGAATTGAAAGACAACCTGAGATGGCCAAATATTATCTTAATCATGCTGGTTACAAGGTTGGATTCTGTAATGGCGCTGTGATTCCTCCCATCTTTCAAACTAACGGAATTCTACTTTGGTTGGTGAGGAATGCTTCACTTCGTATTAAGCACAGATCTAACCAAGCAACGTCAAGCCGGATTATGTTGAGAGAGGTGTTCTAATAATAATGCACTCTATTTTGTACTATAATATGTAGATTTTTATTTATTTTTTT